>PVKE010004444.1:0-64665 GCA_004027555.1 Craseonycteris thonglongyai
GAGGGAGGGCGAGGAGGGGGGAGGGAGAGAGGGAGGGAAGGTGGGAGAGGGCACCAGCATTATGGACACACTCAATGGTTTGGTGGTTACCAGGGTAGGGGGGAGGAGGAGGGGGACAGTTGTGGGGGGAGGTGGGAGTGGGCACTAGATATAAGGTGATGGAAGGGGAACTGATACTGAGTGATGGGCACATAATACGATGCATGAATGATGTGATGTGGACTTGTACATCTATGAACATATATTTTACTTATCTACCCATACCTCGCTGGAATGCACCTTATACTGAAACACAGTGTATAACATAGTATGCATTTCACACCCCTTCTTCCCCCTTAGACTACGCCTATGACAACAAGTCGATCACGACACACTTTTAAGATAAAAAGTAGATCTTATATACAGAAAAGTTGGCCACCCCTGACCTACACTATACCCCATACTGAAATTCTGGTGTGTCTGTTGATCTTCTGCCCTTTATCAGCACCTCCTTCCCCACCTCCTCTATTAGCTCAAAAGCCTTTTGTGAATGGTGAGTGAGCACTGCCCACGCAAATAAAATTCAAGCAGGAATCTAGGTCTAATATGCCATTTTACTCTCATGTCTAAGTAATCCTCAACATGATTATACTTCAGGCAATAGAGGGCCTTTCCTTTATCTGAACATTATATTTGCATTTCTATTATAAAGGCTTTAAAATTTTCAAAGTAAATAGAATTATCTCACTGACATTCAAATGTACAAAAAGTTTAAACATTGCAAAATACAAGCTTATTCACGGAAAGAAACTGCACTATTCATTATTTACTCCTGAATAATTAGCTTCAGGTTGTATAGTTTAGATAAAAAAATAATAAAGTTTAAGAAAAGTGGGTTGAATAGCCACTACATAAATAACCCACAAGCAAGACACAAATTCTTTCTAACATTTTAGCATTTTAAGAGTTACAGTGTGAATACATTAAAGGAAGCTTAAAGACTGAATAAATCCAGAGAACATTCAGTTTATCAATAACTTGTGTCACAACATACTCCAGGAAGCGATCTCAAATAAGTAAAGTTCTCAAAGGAAAAAAACAATGGTTACATCATCAAACCAGTCTTTAAATAAATAACTATTCATGTTATATGAGATATTTTGGACAATTCTAAACTTTCAACAAATGGTGTTGGGAAAACTGGACAGCCACAGGCAAAAGAATGACATTGGACCCCCATCTTATGCTGTATGTAAAATTCAACTCAAAATAGATTAAAGATTAAAAATTAAGACCTTAAATTGTAAAACTCCTAGAAGAAATAGGGAATACTCGTTGACATCAGTCTTGGCAATAATTTTTTGGATTTGATACCAAAAGCAACGGTAACAACAACTATAAATGAAAAGTAAGGCTACATCAAATGATAAAGCTTCTTCTGCACAGCAAATGAAACCATCAACAAAATGTAAAGGTAGCCTATTGCACGGGAGAAATGGTTGCAAAGCATGTATCTGATATGGGGCTAATTATTGCTTCTCAGCCTTTTGGCTAAGATCAAGTGATATGGGGCTAATATCCTGAAAGTACAAAAACACACACAATTTAACAGCAGAAAAACAAACAATTCAGTTAAAAAATGCAGAGACTTTCAACAGATGTTTTCCCATAAAAGATAAGACATGGCCAACAGGTACCCAAAAACATGTACAATATCACTAATCATCAGAGAAATGCAAATCAGATAAGATACCACCTCACACATATTAGAATGATTATAATAAAGAAGACAAGAGATAAAAGAAAATGTTAGTGAGAATGTGGAGAAAAGGGAACCACTGTTGGTAAAAGATGTGAATTGGTGCAGCCTTTAAGGAAAACAGTATGAAAGTTCCTTAAAAAATTAAAAGTAGAATTACCATATGTTCAAGCAATCCCACTTCTGGGTATTTATCCAAAGGAAATGAAAATAGGATTTCAAAGACATAACTGCACACTCATGTTCAGTGCAGTATTATTCACACTAGCCAAGACATACAAACAACCTAAGTGTCCACCGATGAAAGAGTGGATAAAGAAAATATGGTCTGTCTAAAATGGAGTATTATTCAGCCACGAATATTTCTAAATATTATTCAGAAAGGCTATCCTGGTATTTGAGACAACACAGATGGATATTGAGGGCACTGTGCTAAGTGAGATAAGTCAGACAGAGAAAGACAAATACCATGTGATTTCACTTATGTGCAGAACCTTAAAAAATAGTCAAGCTCACTGGAACTGAGAGTAGAAAAGTAGTTTCCGGGGGCTGGAGTGATGGGGTGGGGAAATAAAAAGAGGTTGGTCAAAGGGCACAAAATTTCAGCTATAATATGAATGAGGTCTGAGGATCTAATGTATAATATGTGACTATATTTGATAACAGTGTGTATAAGCAAAATTTACTAAGAGAATAGAACTTAAATTATCACAAAAAATATAAGATATGTGAGAGGACAGATGTGTAATTAACTAGATGAAGGAAATCCTTTCACGATGTGTGCATACAAGGGCCATCTGAAAAGTATCCAACCATGTACAATGAAAAATATAGGCATCTATGTCTGAATTTTTTTCCCAAACAGCCCTCATACATCAAATCACCATAGTGTATACTCTAAGTATCTCATCATTTTATTTGTCCATTATACCTTAATAAAGCTGAAAAAAAAAATTAACAGCTTTCCTTCATATGAGAAATTTATTTCTCCATGCAAGGTGGACCAAGAAAAAGATGTTTATAAAATGTTATAAAGTGTGAGCTTAAAGACTTACCAAATTTCCCATATATAAACTTCATTATAGGAAGCATTTTTTTGGATCTCAAATTTCAGCACTGAAATGACTGTCGTATAATAGTTTCAGCATCACTCTGAAATGGCCACTTTAGAACACTGAGTGTTAGTTATACTGACTCCCAGAGAAATCTGCCTGCATCAATGCTTTTTTTGATTTATACATGAGGTAAATATGGGGTTTTATAATAAATTATCAAAAACATTGATGCTTTACTATCTGTTTTCCAATGAGTAAAAACTAAATCACCCTTAAAAATAAAGGATATGATAAAAATTGATTCATGACATCACAAAGAATGATTAAAAAAAAAAAAGTCTGTGTAAATCAGAATTAACCCTCTGAGGACTTGAAGGTATGTAAGCCAGCTTTGCAAATTTACATTGAATTTTCCTTATTCTATAACATTCAGATAAAATTGGACCTCAAATTACCTAGGAAAGAACTTTAAAATTCCTTTATTCTTTGGGATAATTTTTCTGATCTTTCTTATGTTTTAAATTTATTCTTTTATCTTACCTGGTTTGTTCCTCTCTGCCTTGTCTCCTTAGCATGTGGGCACCATCTAAGTCAGGGGTGTCCAACCTGTTGGCTTTCCTGGGCCATATTGGAAGAAGAATTGTCAGGGGAAGCCGAGATGGCTCAGTGGGTTGAGAGCTCAGTTTGCAGCCCTGGGGACTGAGGATCGAATCCTGGCCCTAGCCCGTGCGGACCCATATGCTGAACTGGGAAGTGCCCCCAGTTCAGTTCTCACCGGGGTGAGACCCCGGCCCAGTTCCTACCCTGTGCAGCCTCATGCCCACTTGTGGAATGAAACTATGTGGAAAAACCAATGCTGTAAAACTATGGAGACTGTTCGGGGCCCTCTCCCTTCTCTCTGTTGGTGTATCTCTCTCTCTCTCTCTCTCTCTCTCTGTCAAAATCAATAAAAATAAATATTTAAAAAAAAAGGAGAACTGTCTTGGGCCACACAGAAAATACGTTAACACTAAGGGTGCTGATGAGCTAAAAAGAAAATAATAACAACACAAAAAAAATCTCATAATGTTTTAGAAAGTTTACAAATTTGGGGCTGAGCTGCATGCAGCCTTTGGGGCTCAGGTTGGACAAGCTTGATCTAAGGACTGACGTGCTCCTGTGCTAAGAACAGAAGGCAAACTGAATCTTCCCCCAGGTTCCCCTGCAAGCTGGAGCACAAGGCCGCCACCGGGTCCAAGGCTGCCTGCCCTTTTCTAAGTCTAGCCTGAGCCACCACGAGGTCCCTCTACAAGGTTCCGCGTAGTGCTGTTATTTTAAATCAGTTCACCGTTTAGATTGATCACCTATCAGACACAAGTTTGAAAGGGTGCTCTGACCACAATAAACCCCACGAGGAACTATGCTACAAAATATTGCTCCTTGAATGCCTCCTGTCTATCCAAAGGAAATAAAGACATTAAAAATCCTTTTTACAAACCAGCAGAATAAAGTACCTCATGAAAAACCCATTACCTGAATAATAATGCTCCTTCCTGACCACATTACAGTTTTGAAAACAAACATCCTAACTGTCATCAATATCCCATCAGAGTCTTAGCAATTTAATTAGCAATAACCCCATCAGAGAAACTGGACAAAGCTTCTGGTGACAAGCGGATCTTCAGTCGCTGAAGTACAGCTCAGGAGAAATCAGTCTGAGTAGAAAGTTACCTGAGAAGTCCTGATAACATTCCTATGCAAAGCAACACCTGAGCCCGGACACAGGACATTTAAAAAAGAGGCAAACAGAAATAGTCATTCAAAAACAACGAAATGAAAGCACTCGTACAACCTCTTGGGAGCACAATAATTAGGTTGGAACTGAGGCTACGTGAATTAAAATCATAATTTAAAAAAAGAAAACACATTTAATACCTATGCCAGGTTGTAATTATTAAAATTTATTTGAGTCTCTAGATTCTAACCTGCTCTCAGTGGCTCATCATCTAGAAGGAGTATCGGGACTGCCTGCAAATGACTGGGAAATTCTGGTTGCCGAGACAATAAGCTAGCTGGGATGGGGCTCCTCCAACTCCCGATATGACAGGCCATCCGAGCTCAGCTTGCCATGAGCTGCACCTACCCACAGAGGGAACCGTAATATCCCAGGGGTTCTAAGGTCTGCAAGCACTGGGCAGCTAGCATTTCCAGGGTTTTAAACAGCACGCATCCTAAACCCAGCAGCTTGTGAATTTGCCTCTGACAGCATGGCCCCAGAAGCTCCCTAGCCCTGACACATTTCTCTACGGAATGATGGGAGGAAGAGAGGTACCCAAGCCTTCTTCTCTCTTGTTGATCCTTGGATATGTACACTTTCCCAATAAAGCCTATTCCTTAATTACGTGTGCTTTGGAGAATTTGTCCTGAACCCTGGGCCGTAAGAGACAGGGACTCAGATGGCTCCCATAAGAGACAACAGATAGAGATGCAGAAGGAAGCCATCTTGCACCACCTTTATTTATAAGCAACAGAATGCCATCTTCTGCTAAAGTCATGGGTTAAAAAGAATAGAACAAGGGCATAGAGAGTAATTGAAATGTAAATACAAGCATTGGCTTACATACCACTAAGCTAAAGGAGACCAGGCAGAATTTTAATTAGCTATTTTAGCTACTTTCCCCTGTCTTTTTGCTTCACATGAGAGCATATTTGTGGGTAAATCTCTGAATGTCATTTGCAAGATACAGACATGTGTAGTCCCTTAATGTAGAAATACAGAGAGCTATTGGTGAGGGCATTTTCAGAATAAGGGATGCCAATTTTTGTGAGCATAAGACTCTTTTAAAAATAATATGTTAATAATTTTTATGAAAGAACTGAGGACTAGCTAATACACAGGCTTCTAAATTACTCCATACACATATATATGACCCTGCTCCCTCACTAGGAGCAACAACACCTGAATTCTCAGACTGCTCACTTAGTGCTATTTGTGTGGAATAAAGGAAGGGGGGAGACACTCTCAGTGAGGTCTTGCTTATCTTGGTTCCCATCCCAGGCCCTTCACTGGATTCTGGCACCAGTCCCCGCCACAGGCACAAAATGACAAGGCTTAATGTGTTACTGGCAACACCTCCACCATCTGGTAATTTCTTCAGTGACCTACTTAGTCAATTGTCTTCAAAACAAAGGAGAAGTAAAAAAACAAGAATTCCAGAGAAACCCATATTCTAAAACTTTTTGAATCCTGAATGTTTCTCAGATAATCTTTTCTTTCCTGCAAGAATGAATTCAACCTCCAAGGAACCTGAGGACTGAGAGATGGAGCCCTCTGCCTGAATTTGTAAGAAAAGAACCCAGGAAGTGTATGTGACTTTCACTAGAGTCTGTGAAGTAACTGTCAATGTCCAGGTTACAAGGAGAGAGAGAGAGAGAGAGAGAGAGAGAGAGAGAGAGAGAGAGAGAGAGAGAAAGAGGAGAGAGAAGAAATATAAAATGAATTCATAATTAAAAGGTAGTAGTCATAATAATATCTGAATATAAACCCCTGTTAGATTTTTTAAGCTTACAGATATGATGTAGACTTTTACATAAAGTATAAATTTGGGTTCACTTGAAATTTAAAACCAGAGATAATTCTATCATTAACTCTCCCATTACTGATAGTCAAAGAAAAATTATAAACCCTCATTCTATCTACCTTGTTATTTGCACCTGTTACTAAAAGTGTTATTTTTATAGTGCAGCCTGTCCAAATTTTACACAATAATCCTAACATGCTTTTAAACTGAGAGATGGAGAAACATACTTAACATACCTTTATCTCGGAATAAGCAACAGAAGGTAAAATATATAGGTATTATTCTTAATCATTACCTTTAAAAGTTAAATGTCTATTCCTTTAAAGTTATGAGCTCTTTAAATATAGTGATAACCTTTATGAAAAATACATACTTTTTTTCACTGTTCAAAGTTAGCTGTTTCTGAGACATAATGCTAAAAACTCACTGGAAGTTTCTTGGCAAGCAAGAGATTTTAACTTTCTGAATGAACAAAGTCATACTGTATAAGAGGAATGACAACCAAGTAAGTCGCAGCCTCACAGAAATCAGCCTTTCTTAGAGCAAATATGAAATGATTTCATATATGGTTTTCAATGATTTATATTGACACAAGTCAGATTGAAGATTTTTTTTTTTAAGATTTATTTTTATTGTTTTTGACACAGAGAGAGACAGAGAGAAGGGGGAGGGCCCAGAGCAGTCTCCATAGTTGACAGCATTAGTTTTTCATATAATTTCACTCCACAGGTGGGCATGGGGCTGCGCAGGGCAGGGACTGGGCCAGAAGCCTCCCACATAGGCCCTGGCAAGAACTGAACTGGGGGCACACCCCAGCTCAACATATGGGTCCACATGGGCCAGAGCCGGGATTTGATCCTCGGTCCCCGGGGCTACAAAGTGAATGCTTAATCCGCTGAGCCATCCCAGCTTCCCCGAAGATCATTTTTTTAAAGAGATATTTATATGCCACTAGGACTTGAGCCTGTGATAAATACACACTCCTGAACACAAATACTCTTACATTTAAGGTGCTAAATATCATCTTACTTATTGTAACCCTCCTTTATTTACTCAACAAACATTTCCTAAGAAGCTGTTCATAGCAGGCAAGCACATCATCATGTGTTGGGCATCACACAAGGCGTTATAGACAGATAGTGCCTGACCTTATGGAGTTTGCAGTCTAATCAGCAGTGCAGAAATTGGAATAATAATATAGATGAATTTACATTGTGCTAAGTGCTACTAACAGGTGCCCTGAGAGAACTTTTAGCATGGGACATCAAAACAGAAGCCTTAGAAAGGGTTACTAAGTATGCACTTTAAAAAATTCTACGTAAAAAATATGGTAACATTGTTTTGTTTTGTTTTCAATATATACTTTATTTATTTATTTATTTTTGACAGAGGAGAGAGAGAGAGAGAGAGATACAGAGACAGAGAGAGAACTGAATTAGGGAAGCTCCCAGTTCAGCATATGGTTCCGCACGGGCCGGGGCCAGGATTCGATCCTCAATCCCCGGCGCTGCAAAGTGAGCGCCCAACCCACTGAGCCATCCCGGCTTCCCCAACATTGTTTTTTAAAGACTAAACAACAAACTGAAAAAATAATTTTGCCACATTGACAAAACCAGAAGAAAAACTATTTCCGTACTGAATCAAGTGTTCCTGCAAATCAGTAAGGAAAGCCAAAAGTACAAAAGAAAAATGGGCAACACAAAAAGAAATATAAATGGATTGAAATATATGAAACAATCTTGAGCCTTTTACATAATTAAAAAGTGCAAGTTAAAACAGCTTTAAAAGGACCCCTCATTTTTCACTAATCAGATTAACAAAATTTAAAAAGATCGATGATAAACAGTGCTGGTGAGTAGTTGGCAGAAGGGCACATTCATAGACTCTTGGTAGGAGTAGTTGTGGCAACAGACTTAAGAGTAAAATTTGGCAAGCTCTATCATCATTTAGAAAGCACAAACCCTTTGACCCAATATTTTACTTTAAGAATTCATCCTCAGGATACTTAAATGTATACTTTACAGTAGTATTTTTGTAGCATTGTTTTTAAATATCAAAAGACTGAAAACTATCTTAATGCTGATTAAGAGACTAATGATTCGATAAATGGGATTATATTCACACAATGAAATACTGTGCAGTTGTTATTTAAAAAAAAGAATCAGCTCTTGTGTATCAATACAGAAAAAACTTTTAATTCAGGAAAAGTAACCCTCCAGTTATAATAGTGACTGTAGTATGCATTTAAATATATACCCACATACAAATGCTAGCAGAGGGTAAATAGTTTCTAAATATTTTACTACTAAATTACTACACATTAAATAACTGATTACTTCTGGGCATGCAGTCAAGGGGTCTGAAATGGAAAAGATGCTTCATGTTACTTTGACTTCTTAAAACTATGCATGGGAGGTTTTTTCATGGGCAGCACTGGGTAGTCTTGCTGAGAGGACTGAGAAGATGATGTAGGTGCCACTTCTAGTCATATATATATACTGGGTTCAACAAAGTAAGTGCAGACAGTAGACTAGTTGGGTTTTCTTTCACTTGTTTAAAAACGTCATCCTCGAGAATGAAACAGAAGAGATGAAAGTTTTAAAATATGCTTTGTGTCATCTGAGAAATGTGTCCATTGGTAGATTTCAATCATCTGAAGTTTATATAAAGGGATTCAAGAAAAAGGAAAAAAACTAACAAACATTATGGAAGGCATAGTTATGAGTCAGGCACTGGCACTTTACATGATTTCATTCATAACGAAATTCACAGGAATTGTGCCTTGCACTGGAGATATTGAAAGTCAGATGTTATCTGTGTATTTATTGTCTTTTGAATATGGTGGGCAAGACACATCACAAACAAGTAAACAAATAAGATTGTTACAGACAGAATAAATGCAAGAGAAAAGAAAATAAAGGCAATGATGTAATAGCCTGAGTGGGTCTGTACTGGGGATGGCAGACCTTGGAATTGCTAATAATACATGGTTGCCATTAAGATGATAAGAAATTCTTTGAACTATCCAGTCTGGTTTGGAAGTCCTCTTCCTCGAAAACTTGATCACATGAAACTTACCCATGATATTCGTCAAGACCGAATTTGGCCATGCATTTTTAAAACCAGTTCCTTCTAACAATCAATTAAGAAACCAAATCAAAAGTCTAGTATATTGGTTGGAAGACAGAAACTGTTGCTGGCATCAAATTCTACATTTAAAAATGCTGCAGAAAGCTGTAATACAAACACATCTACATATCCAAACAACTCTTGGGTTCTGACAGGCAAAATGCACTCATGCTCGCATTTCGTTAGGGCATTCACAGATGGCGTATAAAATGACAGTTTCTCAAAAGATCTTATAAGCAAATTAGTCCATCAGCTCAAAAGAGAGGACAAAGCAGTCAGGCTGTGCTGACTGAGGCTCCAACGTGACCTAAAGGAATAATATGGGCAATAATAACAAAATTTAGTAACAACAGCTACTGTCGTTAGACACTTCCTACACACAAAATCATTTCAACGGAAGTTACTCTGACAAGGGTGCTATTATCCCTTTTTAAAGGTGGAAAGTTCAGTAACTTTCTCAAGATAAGATAGCAAACGACAGACCTGTGTTTAAAGTGAATTCCATTTGTTCTAAGCCCCACGCTTTATATCTAGAATTTGAGAGAGAAAGAGAAAGAGGGAGAGGGAGCAGAGAAGACATAGAAAGAGGGAAAAGGAAGGAGGAAAGAAGGAAGAGAAATTTTTTTTTTTTAATTTTAAAGGAAAAAAATGCCCAAGCACACAAATCCAGGTTTTTCCAACCTGTGAACTGTGGCCCTGAGAAGGGGTTAGGAACACAGCTGTAATTCTCTCAGTTAACAGTCACTGTCTCAGGAATAAATGTAACCTCTATGAACGTGTACTACTTCTTAAAAAAATGTACACAAGTGCTTTGGAACCAGATCATTCTTAAAAGACATAGAGGATAAACAGTGCTGGGATCAGAATGAATGATCACAACTACAATACTGATTCCAGCATGTATTAATTTGCCTTGTAAACTTGAGCAAGTTGCTTACACTTTCAGAGCTCAATTTTCTCATCTGAAACAGCATATAATAGTACCTACTTCTTAGAGTTGGGATGAAAATTAAGTGGCAATATTTATAAAGCATTTAGAACAGTGTTTTGAACGCCAAAACACTGAACAAAAGTTTGTTATTTAAACCAAAACATAATTCAAAACAGTCAAAACCCTGAACAAAGCTTATCATTATTTTATCTATTTTTACTTTATCTATTACAATAATAATAAGTGAGTATTTAAACCCAGAATTAATGCTTCAGGGCACAATTTAATATAACATGGCATGACTGGGGATTTACTAGAAAATTGCTTCAAATAGGCCATCATGCTACAATTATAAATGATTTGGCTCTTTTGAGCAAAATGTTTAGGCAAGTCAGAGAATTAAAAGTCACAGCCACAAAAGGTGACAGCAATTACAAATGGTTGCTCCAGCCATATTTACTAGGTACAGTGATGGGACAGGACTACTGGTCACAGTCCATCTCTTCTGCTTCCAAAAGTGCAATAACAGATGTCAATTTACTTTCCTACATTACCAGGATGACAGGAAAAAAACATATCCCATTTGAAAATCTAAAGACTATGGAATGTGTTCAAGAACCTAAGACAAAATCTTTAAGTATCAAAGAATGCTGATTTTTTCCATGCTTTATTTATAGTTTATATCAGCACCTTTTGTAATTAAAAATAGCAACTGAGTGACTTCTTTAAAAGTCTGTATAAAATAAATGCTAATAAAAAATAAATACAAGTAGAGGAGATATTCTTATTCCTTCTGAAAACCACATTGGCTTCATCAAGGAAATCATTTAGTCAGGATGTCAAGGCTACTAGAACTCTCGTCAGACTTTAATTTGCTTTTATTGTTGTTGTGACTGAAAGGTAAAGAAAGCGTGTGCCTTAGTAAAGTGTGTCACATTCTGGAAAAGAATGCTCACAGGTCTTCAGTCCAGCAAACTGGCTTACACGAATGATCACAGGCTGGTCTGAATTGCTGAAGAGGTGCCCAGGAAAGAAAACTTCAAAGGGAGGTGAAAAAACAACTTTAATTGATTAAAAGGTTGTGTTTCATTCTTGACTGTCTATTTCCAACGCTTCCTGGACAAAATTAAGTGGAGTAACAAAGAATAGTTTATACGATGGGACGAGTCCACCAAACACTCTAAACAGAGAGAAGGCACTCACCACAATGCAGTTACCTAGAGAGTTGAAAGAAGTAACTTCATTTCTTCTAAACTTCCTGAAACAACATGACACCTTGCTTGCTCTTTTTAATCTAAGCACCAACAGTTATCTGCTCCCTTGATTCCCAACCCAGAACAGAAATCCTCTCCTTCTTCCTCTTTCCCTCTCCTCTTCCTTCTCTCTTTACTCATCCTACTCCGTCATCCGTGATAGATTGCCCATGCTCATTTTAACACATCGCACATGGCTACTTTCTACTTATAGAATCCACATGTCAAGATTATACCAATGGCAACAGATGAGTGGATTAGGGCAGAAAAATGGTTAAGACTCCACTTTTTTAAAAAACTCAGAAGTTTGTTGATAAGCTCTCAGTCTATTGTTGAGCTTTTTTACTATTATACTGTCCAAGGAACAAAATCTTGAATACCTCAGCACCATCATTACTTTGTAAAAAGAACACAAAGGGTAAATAACATATGATGAAATGTCACACTTGAGATGCCAAACATAAATGAGTATAAAAGAGAGCCAGAGATCTAGATATCACCCTGGTTCCATCTATGTTCTCATTGCCACTTTGAATCTATTTTCAAATGTTTAAACTCTACCTCCTAAATTTTCCTGCAGAAGTCCAAGCTGGCATCATCTCTCCCCTGGGTTACTACTACAAAACTCTCTTAATTTATTCCAAACTCCAGACTTATTTTGCTCCCTGCCTGCCACTAGACACACTGCCTGAAGTGCACATAGAATCACACTATTCCTGACCTTAAATACTTCAGTCACATCCCTGTGATTACACAAAGCCCTGCAACCTTTCCAGCCCCTTCTCAAGTTACTCATCCTTAATGATCTTCCTGGTGTCTCTCTGTTCCCCACGCCAACTCCCCCACCTTCTGGCCTTGGAGCTCCATCTGTCTAAAATGCTTTCCCTGACATCTTAAATTAGATAACTATAGCCCTTCCACTAGGTCTTAGTTTAGGTATCATCTCCCTGGGAAGGAGAGATTCTGTGCCCCTTCTCCACAGTCACAGTTCTCTGGGTGTCTTTTAATGGTACCTTTGTACTGCTTCTCTGTTGTCCCTATTCTACTGTAGGCTTCTTTTTTTTTTTTTCTTTTTTTAAGATTTATTTTTATTGTTTTTTGGGGTTTTTTTTGACAGAGAGAGAGAAAAAGAGAGATACAAAGACAGAGACAGAGACAGAGAGAAGGGGGAGGGCCCAGAACAATCTCCATAGTTGCATGTCATTGGTTTTTCCACATAGTTTCATTCCACAGGTGGGCGGGGCTGCACAGGGCAGGAACTGGGCCGGGGTCTTGCCCAGGTGAGAACTGAACTGGGGGCATCCCCAGTTCAGCATATGGGTCCACACAGGCCAGGACCAGGATTCGATCCTCGGTCCCTGGGGCTGCAAAGTGAGCGCTTAACCCACTGAGCCATCCTGGTTTCCCCACTACTGTAGTCTTCTTGATCACTGCAATTATGTTCTTTTTCATTTTGTTGTCCTCAAATCCTAATCTAGAGGTGCTCAACAAATTGTTACTAAATGAATTAAAGATTAATGAATGAATAACTAAGTCCAGAAATAGATGAATGCAAGTGAAAACCACTACTGCAAAAACAAATGGTGTTTAACTAGATTAATCTAACCTTGATATAAATGAGACTGGGATAATATTTTTAGCATTAAATCAGTTACAACTAGATACTGAAGTTAAAATCTATAAAGTCAAGGGATGCCAGGATGGCTTAGTGGATTGAGTGATCGTCTTGCAGCCCCAGGGTTTGAGAATTGAATCCTAGCCCTGGCTCAGCCGCCAGCTCATGGGGGCATGCTTCCCATGCAGGAGACCCCCAGCATGGTTCCCACCCTGGGTGGCCCTGCACCCACCTGTGGGAAATGAAACTATGTCAAAAACTGATGATGTATACTATGGAGACTTCTCTGGGCCCACCCCCCTTCTCTCTTGGTCTCTCTGTGTCAAAAGCAATAAAATAATTTTTTATAAGAATCTGAGATCAAAAGATTGAATTGATATATTACCTAGTCAACTTCAAATATGCACATTGCTTCACTTTCTGTTCTGTCAAGTCGTAATGATACTTCCTGAATCCAACCCTATTTAAGACTGGCTGGTGGGAAGGCCAAAGAACCAGAAAACAGGACACTCACTCAAGCGCTTGCTCGCTCTCTCACACCACATTTGGCCCTCCCTATTCCTGTTGCCTCCAGCTTCTTGACTTAATCCAAATTACTTAGTGTCCCTAAGCCAATTCCATTTATGGTCTTTTCAAAGTATTTTCTCATCATATTCTTCCATTACTTTGAGGTTTTCCTATGAGAAAATTTTAAATACTCTTTCACATTATAATCATCTCATATTTTTGTTAAAGAATTATATTTTCAAATATGCTGTTCTTTTTATGTACTAGAAAATTCTGTGCCCACAATATGTTAATTAATAGAAACTTCTAAAGGTGGAACATTTAATCACTTTGATTATGTATCAAGCAATATTTTAGACTTGAGGTCAGCAAACTATGACTCTTGGATTGCATGTTTTGGTAAATACATTTTTAGTAGAACGTAACGACATTTTCTCATTCATGGACTATACCTGCTGCTTGCATACAACAGTAGAGTTTAATAGTTGCAGAGGGGCCACATGACTTGCAAAGCTGGAAATATTTACTACCTGTCCCTTCACAGAGGAAGTTTGCTGAATACTGATGTATTTACCTACATTAAATCATTAAATCAGAAAAACAACCATATGAGGTTGGCACTATAATTATTCCCACTTTATGAATGATAAGCTGAGGCACTGAGAGGTTAAGTAATTTGCCCAACATCACAGAATTAGCAAGAGCCGGGGCTGGGATGAAGGCACTCTGATTCTAAGCCTTTGTTCTTGGCCATTGCCGGTCAAGCTAATTTTATAGGAAGGAAGTAATCAAAGAACACTATTCAAAATCTGTTTGTTGCTGTTGTTTAGCTGGTATCTTATTTTCCACTATAGCACATCAATTTTACAAAACTTGATGTAAGAGAGATGGCAAAACTTGGTTGCCATGAAGCACATGATCTATTAATAATAAATAGTTCACTAGTTTAAAATTAACAAGAATCCTCTAATAGTCATACCTATCTCATAACAGTAATTACTTACCTATAAAACACACAGTGCTATCCTTCAGATTCATGCTATGTGTTCTGAAATCCAGTAAAATCTACTTGTAATAATTGGTAATCTTGATGATTTCTTCCTTCAGGATATACTTTTTTTGGTTTGCTTATAAAAGGTGAAGCCTTAGGGCCAAATTGCTAGAAAGTATCAGGATTACCAATTATTTCCAGAAGATTTTATTGAATTTCAAAACCTCTTAATGTGCACCTTCTTTCATGTGCAGGCACCCCTCCCTAGGATGCAGCTGTGTTTACCAGGCAGAAACAGCACAAAGAAATGCCCCCAACTGCCCTGCCAGGCGGTAAGTGGGCCCTTCTGAGGACACTGTAGAAGCACAGGTCTTAAAGTCCTCCCTTTCTTTATTATTCTACAGCATGAATTTATATACTTCCAACAAAAACACATTTTCTGAAGTCTTGAATAGTGATTAAGATAATATAATTATTATTGTCTCTTGAAAAGTCAGTAGCTCCAAAAGGTTACATCTTTGACTTGATTAGCTCCATGATCTAATAAAAGTTAATTAACTAACACAAGTGGTAGTTCCAATAGAATATACATAATGTATTCATTCAGTCAGGACTATTTATTGAGCACCTACTATGTGCTAGGCTTTGTTCTAGGCACTGGGGATACTGCAGTGAACAGACAAAATTAATTTTTTTTAAATCCTGCTTAGTCATCCTTAAAGTTTATCATAATTATAAATAAACTAGAAGATGCTATGAAAGCCAATGGGGCCTACTGGTCATCCTTACCATTGCCTAGTTCTTTAACAGTGTTCATAAATAGGCTTACTTCTGAAAAGGCATCTTGTAAGGAAGGTAAGGAAAAATAATGATAACCTTTTAGATGAATGATCAAGGTATGCCTTTTATCAAAAATGTTTTCATCCTATGTACTCATCCCTAAGAGATTAAACAGGACTAAAATAATGAAAGAGATATGGACTCACATATAAAATGGCTCTGGTGCTACTATGCCTCCAAATTTAGGGAATAATATGTATGACATTATCAGTAGAGTAAGTTTCCATAGACAAGGGCAGTAACTAGCTTTTAGTCCTTGGGTCCATATGTAATTTTGAAGCAAGTGCTATTTTATGTCTATAAATTTATTATATATATATATATATATATACACACACACACATATACACACACACATATATATATATTGCACATACACACACATATGTAAATTATTTCAGCTATCTAAAAATTTTAACTGCTAATTATAACTTTCATGGCACAATATAAGTATAAAAGGAAGATAAGAAAGATTCTGAGACTGATCTCAAACAGGCAGTCATGACCAATTGATGTTTAAAACAATGACTGAAGAGCCACTACAAGAGTTAGCGATTCTTCCAACATATTTAACAACAGAAAAGAGATGGTTTAATATACTTTTATTTATTTATTTATTTATTTTGACAGAGGAGAGAGAGAGAGAGATACAGAGACAGAGAGAGAACTGAACTAGGGGAGCTCCCAGTTCAGCATATGGTTCCGCACGGGCCGGGGCCGGGATTTGATCCTCGGTCCCCGGCGCTGCAAAGTGAGTGCCTAACCCACTGAGCCATCCCAGCTTCCCCGAGATGGTTTAAATGTAAGATCATTCTTCCCAAAATATTTGTTTACTTTTTTAGTGGCCAATTATTATTTAAGTACAATTTATAGTCAAATTCACATAACACAAATAACGTCATGTCTCACATATGATAAAGACAGAAAAAAAAATAGTTAACATGGCTATCTTCTTTATAGAGAAACTAAAAACAAGCCACATAACAGCATCAAATCTCATATCTGTGAATGAGATAATTATTTCCTTTGAGAATTCATTCCCTTAAACAAGAGTGATATATAGCGTTGCTAAAAATTCAGTTTATTTTAATTAAAAGATTATCCCAAAAATATCCTGAAAAAGTTGAGATCATTAAGAAATATCTCTTATTATTAATTACACAAAATCTGTTCTAAGATCCAATTAGTAAAAAAGTCTATTATAATAAAAACATTTTGTACCCACTTCACATGACAAGGACAACATTTTGCATTCCCTAGTACAGTAACTAGGATGGGTATTTGATGTTATTTTTGTATTATGAGCTGGTTCTATTTTTCAAATTGCTGTACTGGTAACATAATGTTGAACATCCTGCATATTGTCCATAGAATTTTATGCACAGACTGATGAACATAATTCCTTCCATTATAACATAGATTCTAGGGTAATGGTGAAATCTTTATGCTTTCTGTATTCTTTAATGTTTTTATTTTGTTAAAAATCAAGGTCTAATATAACCACTAAACTTTGTAAAAAGAATGTACCTTTAATAAAAGCAAATTTTTAGCAATTTAAATAATTATAAAATAAGGGGGAAATATCACTACAGTTTTTCATATCTGTATCTATTTTCCAGCTTTGTTCAATTTGTTTTTAATCAAAGAAAACTCATTAAGAAAACTTTCTTTTAAATACAGAAAATGGCACTAAACCACTCATGCTGGTATTTTTAAAAAATCAGTAGTATGTTGAGAATTAAAAGATAGTCTCAATCAAATAAAGTGTGAATCCTTGAATAGTAATAATACTTAAGAAATGAGGTTTCTGATGAGCTTTGTAATCATCAAGCAGACAGCCCTCCTTGTTTACTACACTTATTTTTTTCTTTTTACTAGAATGCAGTAGGATGGTTTGCTTAATATTCAGGAAGTTATGATCATAAGTGAATCTTTACTGATGACTGAGGGCTTGGCGATTATTCTGAATGTAATTATTATTCTACCTTTTGAAGATGAGTTGTTCTGGTTGATTTCACTTCCTGGAAGCTGGGTTAGGTGCTTCTTTAACACTGTTTCCCCAGTGTATTATGCATGAATTGGTCTTAACACTTAATAAACTACATTGAAATGACTTTGTATGTGCCTGAGCATCCTCAAAGCAATTTTCCGGGCTTTATCATTAGTATCCAGTCTACCACATGGTATACAGTTGGTGTTCAATAAATATATGTTGAACTGAATCATTCATATCTCACATCAGAGAAGAATAGACACTTCACCTTCCTCAAAGATCAAAGAATATTTAAATTGAAGTTATACAGTAGAAAAATGTTAATGTGGTTAGAAAAATAAAGCAAATAAACTTATTGTATTTCATAATAAGTAATGTATTGCCTTGATTCCATTTATAATGTTGACAAATGTGGCTCTAGAAGGCCAAAGAATATTAAGCAAAAAATAAAGTGGATTTAATCACACTGTCTCTGTGAGTATAAATTTACAAGAATTATAAGTTATTTCAGCACTAAAGATACCTAAAGAGACAGTGAAAATCTAGAGATTTCATCTTTCTACTCTGGAAAGTTATAGGGTTGATAAATAAAGAGAAGAGAGATGAGGCAAAGGCACAACTTAAAATATACAAAAATTAACTATCTTGCTATACTTTTTAACTCAGTAGATATATAATACCATCATTTTCGAAGCATACCTTGAAGTTCAATGTTTACTTTTAAAAAGCATTATACTTCGCTATAGTATAGAAAATTACAAACTGGCTAATTTAATGAGTAAAATTCAATCCCAACAAGAGAATTATAATGAAAATTAACCATGAATAAAAGCTACCACTTATTGGCATTTATTGTCTGACAGGTACTATGTTAATCCCTTTATCTATATTAGCCCATTTAATTCTTAAAACACTTTGTGAAGTAGCTAACATTTTCACTCTATCAGATAAGAAAACATTAAGTAAAATAAACTTTGTGTTTCAATCAAAAGCTAAACGTACATACACTCCTAAGTTTTAATTCTATTAATGTTTATATAATTTGTGGAGTGCTACTTCTAATACTTAGCTTTAATTAAATTAATACAAATTTTCTAAAGCCTATAAATGGAATGTTTTATTAACAACTGACTTTGATGAGACTACTAAACTACATTGGGAAGGGTGATGAAAGGTACTACATTAAATATAGTAATTGTTCTTCTGCTGCACATTTTAAAACACAGTTCTGAACTGTCCAGAAGAAAAATATACATTGGGCTAAAAATCATCTAAGCTACAAATTTTGATATTATATAACTTCTTTCAAGACATTATTCTATGCTCTGAAGCAGAGCATCTATAATACATGTAATAAATGCATCACATAAATACATTCTTTCTTTGTCCTATGTTTGAAAATATTTGTGAATATAAAGAAAGCCAAGTCAACTATTTTAGTGCAGAGTTCATTGAGAGGTTGTTTTTACATTAGAAAAATATAGTTAAATACAGAAATATAAGAAGAGAAGAATCATTGAAGACTAATTCCTATCTCATAAATGAATTAAATTAAGTGTATTGTAAGGAACCTAAAAGAGGATTTATGTAAGAAACTAAATTATGGGACCAGATACTAGAAGATAACACTATATGGGTAAAATTACAAATATAGTACATGGAACTCAAAGCCTATTAGAAGGCAAACCTTTTATCTCACTCTGATTGAACCAGTTGTTATGAATTAAAAAGTTAAAGTATCACAAGATATCATCCAGTGAATAAGTATATAATATATAAAAAACACAGATCTGAAACTTAAGTTAATTTTTAAACCTCATTTATGATTTTAACTTTTAAATACACATGCATTTTCCACATTAGGTTTATTTCTGATTTATGTTGCTTAGTACTAAATTAGTTGCAATTTTTTCTAATGATGGTATAATAATAATAATGGACATTTCTCTTACCCCTTAGATAGCTACATAATTAGATAAATAAATACAGTTGTAGTTGGGAAGCTAACCATAATTTCAACTTTAAAAAATAAATTTTCAAACATGCTCAAAGTTTTTCTTTTTCTAGGTAGACTAAAACTAATTTTGTATATTTAGATAAACTAAGATAATATAGAATCACTAGAAAATTCATAAAAGCACATACACACACACAAAATGCTCAGTGCTCAGAGGAAAATCGCATTAACATTATGGGCTTATCTTGAGAATGATTTGTATACAGAAATGCATTTTTTATAAATAAAATAATTCTAAACATGCTGTTTCACAATCTGCTTTTCTCTCATACCATATCAGGAAGATATAGGATAATAAATATACAAGGACATGATAGGCATTATAGTTGTTGTTTTTTTAAGATTTTATTTATTTATTTATTTATTTTATTTTTGACAGAGAGAGAGAGATACAGAGACAGAGAGAGAACTGAACTGGGGGAACTCCCCAGTTCAGCATATGGGTCCGCACGGGCTGGGGCCGGGACTCGATCCTCGGTCTCCGGCGCTGCAAAGCGAGTGCTTAACCCACTGAGCCATCCTGGCTTCCCCTACAGTTTTTTTAAAGATGTATTTTATTGTTTTTGACAGAGAGCGAGCAGAGACAAAAAAAAAGACAGAGACAGAGAGAGACAGAGAGAAGGGGGAGAGCCCAGAGCAATCCCCACAGTTGTATGTCATCAGTTTTCAACATGGTTTCATACCACACAGGTGGGCGGAGGCCGTTCAGGGTGAGAACCAGGCCAGGGGCCTCCTGCAAGGAAGGCACTCCCCCTCAAGCCAGGGGCTGAACTGGGTTGAGGGGGGTGGAGGGGGTGGGAGGGGGTGAGAACTGAACTGGGGGTCTTCCGCACGGGAAGCACACACCAGTTCAGCATATGAGTCAGCCAGGGCCAGGATTCGATCCTCGGTCTCTAGGGCTGCAAAGCCAGCACTTAACCCTCTGAGCCATCCTGGCTTCCCTGACATTACACTTTTTAGTGCCTGCACCAGGTTATATTTTACCAATATCCTATGATATTTTAACTACATCTCAGAAATAGATATTTAGGTTGCTTCCAGTTTGTCTACTATTATAAACAATGCTTCAAAAGATATCTTCACTTACATTTTCCCTCAAATTTGGTTTTCTATTCAAAATAATTGTCAAGGAGTAGGATTGCTGGGTTAAAGAGTGTACATAAACATTTTTTAAATAAATTGACATTTCACTCAAGAAACCTCTTACTACTCTTAACTGTTTAACACCCAGAGAGAGTACCTACTGTAGTCCTGAAGGAGGAATAATAGAATATATCAAGAGGTGATATCAAACCTGTCCTTAAACTGAATTCATATATCCTCACAAGAGAGTTAGCACCAAAAATATTTACATATACTATATACATGTACACTTTAAAGATATAAGTATACAGTGGTTTTGAATACTCTTACAATGAATTTTCAATCCAACAAACATTTGAGAGCCTGCTGCATTTTAAAAACTACTAATGTCTATGGGGATATAAAAGCACATTTTGTCTGGTTCTTAAGCTCAAGGAGCTTCCAATATATCTAATTAAAGAGAAAAATATGAACAAAGCTACTAAAAACTCATATCAGCATAATTTACACTGGCAAAATACTATATATTAAGTAACAGATATGGCTAAAATAAATCTTTTGTATTAGATATTTAAGTTTTGGGGTCAAAGACATACTATAAATATTACTTAAAATATTTCATTGGAAGCAGAACTTTGACAATCTTTTTTCAAAAGCAAAATCAATGAAAGCCAAAAAATAATTAGAACCTCAATTTTGGAACTAAAAGAATATCTAAATGTAAATGACGATGTTCAAGACACAGCGATGTAAGCTCCTGTATAAGTAATTAACACATTTACTTTCTATGAAGACAGAAAGTTGTGCTTAAAGTGGAAAGCAAGTACAACAGAAACTGACAAAAGAAAACTAAGAAAATCTGGTGAAAGAAAGTTGTATATGGATTTCTTTCATCACTGCCTTTTATAATTCCCATTCAGATATCTCTGCTTTATTTATTTTTCTCCTTAAGTTATATGTTTGGGTTTTTACTTACACATTCTGAACAACCCAAAATCAAGTAAATGACATATGATATTTCCATATATGTTGTCAAAACTATTTAAAATTAAAATTGCAGCACAGATAATCTCATCATTAATCTTTGAACTGTTTTATGGTCATGATAGAGCAATATTTTTATAGTCATGATAGAATGATATTTTCAACCTTATGTTTTCCCCCAAAGTAAAAGGATATTTAACTTAAGTGGAATAATTATCACTGAAATGTACATACTTGGCTAAATGCTATGTTCATCGCATTCATTTATATTTTATGAATCATCAGCATATTTTGCTTATAGTCTGCCTACATTGCTAAAACTATCTTACAGGTAACTTAAACCAGCTTTGGGAGACATTGGTATATTTAACTTATTTAACACAGATTCATCATGCGCACAAAGGACTGCTTTGTTTAGATCTGCCACAGTGGTGAGTGGCAGGAGGTCCCAAGCAAACTCTCCTTGAAAGTTTGTTTATCCTTCATTATTTTGTTGCTAATCAGTAGTTGAAAATATAATCTATTCTTGAAATTGTTTTCTTTTGATTTATTTTGTCCTTGGGGGCTGGTGTTATACAATGAAAAGTATGTGATATTTGGGACAAAGAGGCTGGGGTCTGAACTGCAACCCCATTTCTTGGATGACCTTTGAAAAGTCACTTCACCTAAAATAATCTGAGCTTCGGCTTTTTTTTTTTTTGTAAGTAAAGCAGGGTAAATGATTTCTACCTTAAGCAGTTTTTTTACAGATTAGAGGTGTATGTATAATATACCTAGTAAGCAGTGCCTTGCATAGTATCTACTCAATTAATGGCCTCGATTAGATGAAAATATTATATTAATCACCTAAAACAAAAAAGGCAAAACTAAAATAAACAAGAACATCTTATATACAGTAATGGCTTATACAATATCTAGCCTATCTATATCTAATAAGCAAGGAAGTTTCTTGCTGTTAACAAAGAACAAATTTTTACACATTTCTTGTGAACTGTCCCCCCACCCCCACCCCCAATCAGAGACTTGTCATAAGAAAAATGGTGTGATTTATTTAGCTCTTCTTTTTAACAAATCTTTTTTAGGTTACTCTAGAGTTTTCTTCATCATGAAGTAAAAATTCCAGAGTAGCCAGTTCATAAAAATCTGCTACAATTTTCCCTCTACAACCATTATATACATAGCCTGAAAGCTCACCATTAAAAAAAATATATCCATGTGTAAAGATTTTATGTACATGTAAAATTTCCAATCAGAAAGATCTATATTATATATTGTAAAGGAATGAAATTTCTATGAAAGGTAAGGTCCCCAGATGTTCATTATTCAATTAACCCTTTTTATAACACTTGATTCTAATGTCTCCCCAAAGTTCACTGTCTTTCAGTGAACATCTGTTACAGTAAATATCTGAGCACGCTGACTAGGATGTTATACGTGATACCAGGATGGGAATGGTTGTGAAGCTCAAATCACTATATATTTCCTTATTTTATTTTTTATAATTTATAACCTCTACTTTTTAAAAATGTGTTTTCCCCAATATTCCTCAAACAGTTCAGAGGAAAACACCATGCTCTATGTTAAAAGTAAAGGGGAACACACCAACCTAAATATTTAGAATTTGTTTGTTTTTGCATTATAATCTTAATCAAAGAGAAATGTTTCAGAAATGAGTAAACCAACCCATAAAGATTTTAAATATCTTTAAGCCTAGTTAACCAATATCCCAACAATATGCTCATTACACACACACACACACATGCACGCACACACACACTGTCCAGAAAGTATCCAACCAAGTAATATGAAAAATAGAGGCATTTATGGCTGGAATTTTTTCTGGAAAGCATATACCTGCAAAAGCCATGGATTCTTGAATCTTCCCCATTCTGGCAGGTAAGGAAAGTTGCTTTAATTGTGGCAATACCTGGACTAATACAGAGCCCAGATACACTCAGCCAGTGTGCTGACACCCAAATGTAATGTGGAAGAATCTGGACTGCTCATTGAATATGAAATGGTTACTGAATGAATCTGATTATAAGAACACAATCTAATTCCAAAGACTCCAAGAGATACGTTAAGAAGACATCATATCTATTGATGGTGGAAAAAATGGTTCATTAAGTTCTTGAAACTGCAGAAGGTACTCTGTGTGGCTGAGTGCCAGGCTTCTTCCTCGGGAATTTTCTGCCTATCAGTACAATTTTCAGTTCATAAAAGACTGATTCTAGGTCTAAACTAACTGCTCACATCTTCTTTGTGAAACCGCCACTGCTCATCTCCAACAGCTGCACAGGTCCAAGGTAGGGACATTTTCAAACAAACTATTGGATCAAAGAGAACAAATAAAACAGCAGGTATTCTTGAACAAGATGAAATGCCAGCCCAACATTTCATTTCTGACACAGGCCTCCTTGAGTGCTTGAATATCAAACCCGGGGGAATTAATATAAAGGCTCATGCACCTGAGGCAGAAAATGTGGTCTCTGAGAAGCCCTTAACTACTGATCAGATTTAATAAGACATCACCTCTGAGGAGGAGAAAGAGATGACCCTGGTGCATATTAGGTAAGTGGACAAATACTGGGTAGATGTTGCATTAATAAATGCCTGTGACTAACACAGAAGTTGCATGAAAGTGTTACAACAAAGTTGCAGAGACAATGCTTGATTTGCAGTAACAAGGCTCTACTCCTAAGTGGTTACCGATCTGTGACCCTGGGAAGGCATATGGAGGTCACTTGGTCTGTCCATTCATCAGTGTCTTAATTAACAAAACGAAGGGCTCTGACAAATCTCCCAGTTCTGATTACTAAAGTGAACCTACAGGTGCTGAGGGATACTGTGCAGATCGATCTAGGTTGTGCAGTGATTGTTACACACAGAATAAAGATTCGGGTCTGACCAGCCGGGATCAAGTCTGATTGCAGCCTCTTACTAACCTGGGCAAGTTACTTCAGCTCTCCATGCTGCAATCTCCTTGCCAGGATAAAGAGGAAAATGATGGCACCCACCTCCTAAGCTCTTACTTAGTAATCCATGCAACAACCCTATTCAAAATACTTAGGATGCTGCCTTGCACATATAGTTGAAAGTTCTTACAATAACTCTCATGTTGTCATCATCATCACCATCATTATCACTAAAGAGAAATCACATAGGAAAGCTGGTTTAAATGTAACTTCTTTATTACCCTGATGTATAAAAAGCTTCAAAGCAAAACATTATTCACATATTAATGCATGCAGAAAGTGGTTTATAAAATGAAGGAAAAATCATCAAATAACCAAAGGAAAAAAAGTGTTTTCTATTTAAAATTTATATGTGACCATCATGGATAAATTTTCAAAGAAATAATTTTGTTACTTATGAAGTAATTAATAGTTCATTGCTGTGTTAAAATAGTTTTAATACTGAAAATCATAACATTCAGCTTATAATTAATGCTTTGCTTAGATTCTTCAACTTGCTACTTCCTTCAGAAATTAGAGGACAAGGAGAACTCATTTGGTTATATCATAAATTATGAGGTAACCATATTTAAGTAATAATGACATATAGTTTAAAAAGTTCTGAGTCACTGCTTGTATATCAGAAACAATGAAAGCCATAGTCTTACTAGATTTTAATATCACCATGTCTAACATTACTTCTCTGCACTTTATCTTATGCCAATAACATTTTTTTTCCCAGTATAAACTAGATCCTTCCTATAGAAAGAGCAAAGGATACTCTATGGCGGCCTGAAATCTGTAAGAGCAGCTATGGTTCTCCGAACATCTGCTGTGCTGCCCACCATGACACCCACGAAGGAGGCCTGTGCCCAGCTTTCCATTCTCAGTGGCCCCAGCATCCCCCCCTGCACCCGCCCCCCGCCACACACACACACACACCACACATACAGCGTGCCCTGCAGTTTCCCTAGAACTGTCAAGGGCACTAACTACCCAGGCATGCTTAAGAGCCCCAAAGAAACATAAGTACACAAGATCTTTGCTTTTTATTCTCAATCATGGTATTTTTATTTCACCAGAGACAACTCAGTCTGGTGTTCTAAAATCCCACTGTAGATTTGAGCAATGCGAACTACATCAAGAGCACTGGAGGGTAGCGGTGAGCAGACACACACGCTGAAGATTTCAGTTGAGAGGATGCTGAGATAGCTCAGCAGGTGAGAGCTTGCCTCGCAATCAGGAGGTGGAGGAGTGAGGGTCGGGGGATTCAGTTCCCACCCTTGCCAGTGCAAACCCATATGCTGAACTGTGATGTAACTAGTAACCGCCTAGATGGTGGTGAAGGTTCTCACCTCCCAGGTCGGAGGCCCCCAGTTTGGTTCCCACCCTGCACAGCCTCACATCCACCTGTGTGGAATGAAACTATGTCACAACTAATGATGCACAACTATGGAGACTGCTCTGGGTCCTCCACACTTCTCTCTGTCTCTCTCTCTCTTTCTCCCTGTCTCTCTAACCTTCTCTCAAAACAATAAAATAAACCTTAAGAAGAAAAAAAAAAAAAGATTTTAGTTGGAATGACTGGTACTCTGTCTGGTCCAATTCTTATTAAAGGAAACAGCTTCACTAAGCCAGTCAGTCCACACACAGGCCAGTGAGCTTCTGCTTCCTGTGGTGATAATCCACAACGCAGACTGGCACATTCCATCCCTCATGCGTGAGTCACAAGGAGGACCAGGCAGGAGTGGAAGCAGACCAGCGGACACAGTCTCAGCAGCTCAGAGGTGTCCCTTCTGATTCAGCACTACTCGAAAGAAGCTACGTGCCAGAAAATCCCATTTGCTCCAAAACAGGACTGATGAAATTCTAACAGGTCATATCCAGTTACTTGGACTAGTAAGTTATTTTTACAACGATAGAAGGTTCAGGGGTGGTCAATCTATTAAGTATGCAGGACAGATAGGAATTTGCCAAATAGACAAAATAAAAGCATTCCAGACTGAGTATCCAGCATATAAAAAGTCACGGTGTTGTGAAATAGTACATCATTCATTCTGCAGAAAACACGAGGACTTGGGGCTTTAGAGGGAATAGGGTAATTTTTATTGTGAATGTGAGCAGGGGCAGATCTTGCCATAAGTTCTGGTTTTTGTCAATAGCGAGACATGGAAGAACCTTAAAGATAAAAATGTTTTATCCAGAATGATGTGTTTTGGAAAGACTACTGTTAGAAGCAATCATTTGGAGAGGGGAAGGGCTTGGAGATGCCACTCATCATTCCTACAGAAGAGAGAACAAGGCCTATAATCAAAGCACTGACTGTAAAAACTGAGGAAAACAGATTTTAGAAAATGACAATATATAGACTGCTGAGAATTTCTAACAGAAATCATACCAGTGGGTTTTAGAGCAGGACAAGGGGGTGGGGGGTCACTTTGAAATCCTCAAGAAACTAAGTTGCATTTTAAATGATCTCAAAATTTTAACAACTATTCAGAAAGAAACATTTTATATTCATTTGAACAGGAACAAGAGTTTTATATTCAGAAAAATAGTTGACAGGAATATAATACAGAGATATTTAAAAAACAGGCAAAATTTTCTCAGTTCACTTGAATATGCAGTTAGAAGGAGCCAAGCTAGGATGAAAATAGAATTCTAGATTGTTTTTGAAATTCTTCATGAAAAATATAATTAGGAGACATAAAACAGGAACGAGCTCTTTTTGGAAAGTGTATGATCTTGCCCTGAGTAATATGATGTAAATCAACCATCATGGCTGATGGGACTAAATTCCTGATAAGGCATGAATCATGTAGACAGGGTCTATGGCACAAAAGATGGCTCACAAGAGAGGCATTTAATGAAAGAACCATCCAAGAGGACAGAGAAGTAGGGAGCATCATACCAGAGACTTGAGACATGTGAGCAACAGAAGGTGTGTCACATGAGAGGAGAAAGTATGAGTGACTCATACAAAACCAGGTCAGTGGGCTAAAGATGGTGTAAGAAGGGACAGGGCAATGCATGAGAGAGAAGGGCAGAGGAGCCAGACAGGCCTATGAGACAGAGAGGATGGCCATGAGAAGACACAGGGCACAAAAGCAAGCCACAGGCAACAAGAGCACACAGGCAACAGAGAACAAGCAAGAGGGCAGCACCTAAGTACTAGACACTGGGAGAGGACAGTGTCCTTACTTATCCCTTGTCTATTACAGGCCTGGTTTTGAGTACATCATGGGTGGGTGGGGAAAATATACTTGAGGGTCCAATTGTTACTCAGACCATAAAAAGATTGGATAAAGGTGTTTATACACATTTACAGATAGCACCCTGACAATGGGTTAATACAGGAAGTTAGACATATTTAAGCTTTATTATTTAGTTAAAGACAAAACAAAAACAAAAGCACACAGCCCATAATGACACTGTCAGAAAGACAGGCTGAATGAAATAATATGACAGTTCACATGTTCATAGTGATGATGTGATATGCACATTTCATGTTCAGTAAGGTTTTAATGGATTTCGGCATATTTCTCATTTTTAAATAGAATCAATTATGCTTTGTGAGTCTTCAAAATTTAAGTATCAAACCAAGCAGAAATACAAATTCTTTCATGGCAGATTCCTTGCAACTAAAAATTTTGTGCCCTTGGCTTTCCATCTCATAGGTGATTAACAACGGTATCAAGTAGGTAATTTCTGCTTAGAATTTCACCTTTATTCTCAAAGGTAAAATGTTTCTTTACTGAAATACTCAGTGCTGAAGAATTAGTCCTAGTCTAAGGAGGTTTCAACTTGAAAGAAGTTAAGTAACTATAGCTAACGGTCCCTAGAAATTACAAGCCCTCACTTAGTAACAGGGTTTATTAATTGAGCCTACATACATTGAATGCCAGCTGTGGCTGTTGTCACAGCTGGGTGACGCAAAAGCTAACAAACAAAATGAATGTATAGAACCCCTGATCATTGGATGTTTACAACCTATTTGAAAATAGTCACACATTGAAGATAGAGATGAATGAGCACACAAAAGGTTAGAGAACACAGAACTGTGAAACAAAAGGGGAAAGGGTGACTAATAGAAATGGAAACAGTTGAGAATGCCTCTCCAGGGAAGGTGGCTTGGGCCAGACATGAAATACGGGTAAAATATGCCAAAGCAGCAAAAACACTGCAAGCACAGAGGACTCTCGAGCAAAGGATTAGTGCTAATAACCACCAAGATAGATTCAGGGATTACGGAGATAGATAACCGGCTTTTTAGAGTTGAGGGCTTAAAGTGTTGATAAGAAAGCATTTGAAATGTTTTTTAGAGACTAATGATATACTTTTTAAGTCAATCTAAATAATTTATTTACTCCATAAGTAGAAGGCAACACTGATGTTCTTCTTGTTCAAATTATCTACTTTATTTCAGTCAAAATTCCAATCTGCTTCATAAAGGAAAATTTGTCCTTTGCCAGAATTATTTAGTCATTGTGGGTTAAATAAGGCACACTGAAATTTGCTCTAGGGAAGGCAGCCCTTTCACACTTTCAAATTAGCTAGAGATGAAGAGATGTGCAAAATAGTGTAGCTGAATTCCCAGTAGAACGCAAGCATGTGCAGAAATTTACAGCCCCAAGAGACAATCTCATTTTATAAGACAAAGGTCCTCGGAGACAAATTTCATGCCTAATTTTAGACTATCCCCAATTTTCCATTCAGTGCCTAGTCACTTCTTATAAATGCCTGTTGACTGACTAAGTGGAAAATATAAACTACATTAATAATGTCTCTGAATATTATTGTAAATTGCTAAAGCTATTTTCTAGACGCAATATGATACAGCATAAGAAATTTGAGGTTTGAAAACAGATAAACTTGAGTCAGCAGTTTTTTAGCAATATGGCTTTAGACCAATAAATTCTGTAAGCTAATTTTCTCATTTGTAAAAGAGAGATAATAATACTAACTTTCAGAATTGCTGTGAATATACTTGTAGATATGTAAAAATCTTGCCTAGCTTAGTACCTGGTAAAATAATAATAATTCAACCTACAGTACATAGTATTCTGATGCTAATCTTTTATTAATCAATGATTGAAGATTTATAAAGCTATATGAATAGCATGTAAAAATAAAATTAGGAACCAATCACACATTTTTTACTTTTGTATATCCTTATAATAGCATATGTCTTAAAGCAACTTATTATATTTGACTAATGTAGTAAATAGATACTATCTTCCTCTATAAAATGCAGTCTCCTACATCATTAAAATAACAATACATGTAGAATTACTTCCATCTCATTACAAATTAGAGAACAGAATAATTTTGAAACTTCCCATTTTCAATCTCTTGGATCTGTTCAGTATATATTCCCTTTGAATTCTAAATATTCCATTTTCTTCTAAGTGTTTTCATGTAGTTTTAAACAGAACACCAAAGAATGTGCTAAGCACACAATTTATAGGTGCATACTGCAATAAACCTTCATTTTCTAGCTTCTGGGAAAGAGCTGCCATGATCTTATATTCAGCTGACATAATACAGGCATTTACATTGATATTTAACAACGATAATTTATAGTTGCATACCTGTAACTCACTTTCCCCCCAGTGCTATCCCATACATCATCAGGCTTAGACACTTACCAAATTCAAATCACAGCATGGCTTCTGGCAGGGCTTTATAGCCTAGAGTAGCTGGTGACATTATTCATCAAATTACATCCACAAATGGTGTCTTTTTTACAAAAAGGAGGAAAAGTATGTCCACAGTTATACCAAAAAAAATTATAGTATCAAGCAAGTCACACAGACCAGTATGAATAAAGTACAGGATCTCAAAACAATGACACAAGCCACAAAATGCTCCAATGCGATTAGTCCCAATTCCACTCAAGTGGTTTAGACAAATATAAAATTACCCTGAGGGCTTATCCATTCTTTACCACTGATCTATGCAAGCATTATTTAATATTAGCATGCCACTTAAGATCTCTTTCTCACTACAAACATTTTCAACCTAAGAGCATCTATCTGTCTGTCCATCTGCCATTGCATCCATCCATCCATCCATCCATCCATCCATCCATCCATCCATCCATCCATCCACCCACCCACCCACACATCCATCCCTGAAGTCAAACAGACATATATACTAAGTACTTTCTATGCCAGTCATTCTGCTAGGCTCTGGTGGATGATACACATGTTTATAAGACAAATATTTTCTCTGATCTAAAGTTGCTTACCTCCCAGTGGGAAAAAACAGGCAAGAAATGAGTCAACAGACAAATAAGACAATTACAAATTGTAGTAAGTCTTAAGAAGGAAGTAAACAAAAGACTGAAGTGAAGCTCTACATGAAATAGTCCAACAAGGACCATCTGAGAAGACAGCCTTCAAGTGGGAATCTAAAGGATGACAAGGAGGCAGCTCTGCAAGCTTGGGGTATGTCTTTACAGGGAGAGGCACGGTGTGCGGCAAGAACTGGATGGCCAGAAATAGCCTGAAGTGTTGGAGCAACTGAACGAAGCACAGTATTCATTTTATTTAGTCAACAGATAAATGTGTGTATAATGCTCCACTAGTCTTTGGCTGTGAGTTCTTTCTCCCCCTTGATTCAACAGAAAGCAAATGCCTTAACGAATTAATTAAAGTAGAACACTGTGCTCAGGCTTATAGTTCTGGCTGACCTTCAGCTACTGTAGAAACAGCACTTAAGAATATCTTACCAAAGTGATTCCACTGCAGAATACAAGATAAAAGAATTTAAAATTGGGGTGGAAGATAGATTTGCTGCTCCAAAATATCTTACAAATCCACCTACATTATGTTTTGAAATTGCATGTCCTTTGTGTAAAGAGCAATGAATTAAATACTTTATGAGAAAGTTTCTATTCAGGCCTGAGTTCAGTCAGAGGCAAAAGAAACAAAAACAAAAAAGAAAAACCCTGAGACTTGTTCCACTGTATTTCACATTAAATGTCTATAAAAAGCAAGAAAATGTGTTTAGCATGCCATCAGTATACTTAATGACTTACCTACAATTATCTAATGCTTAAATGAAGAAAATATGCATCATAAAACATGATCCATTTAATTACATTAAGTGATGTTTAAGCATTAAACATTAATGAGTAAATCATTACCTTGATAATGGAAGTAGTATCAATTACTTTAAATACAGTATTTATACTGACACCAGAAATCTGGTCCCAAACTTATACCACTGTATTTAACCCTAGCTATGCCACCTTTTTTTTTTTTTTAGAGATTTTATTGTTTTTGATAGACAGAGGGAGACAGAGACAGAGAGAGAAGGGGGAGGGCCCAGAGCAGTCTCCATAGTTGCACATCATCCATTTTTGACATGGTTTTATTCCACACAGGTGGGCCAGGGGGCCAAGCAGGAAGGGAACAGGGTTGGGGGCCTTCCACATGGAAAGCACACCCCAGTTCAGGATATGGGTCCATACCGGCTGAGACTGGGACTCGATCCTCGGACCAGGGCTAGAAAGCGAGCACTTAACCTGCTGAGCCATCCCAACTTCCCCAATGCCACCTCTTCACGTATGTGTGTATTCATGTGTGTGTGTGTGTGTGTGTGTGTGTGTGTGTGTGTGTGTGTGTGTGTGTATGGTACAAACTAAATTTTTTTTTCTTAAGATTTATTTCATTGTTTGAGAGAAGGTGAGAGAGGGACGAAGAGAAGCAGGAAAGGCTCAGAGCAGTCTCCATAGTTGTACCTCATTAGTTGTGACACAGTTTCACTACACACAGATGGATGTGGGGCCACGTGCGATGGGAACTGAACTGGGGACCTCCCACATGGGAGGCAAGAACCCTTGCCCCCTACCATCCTGGCAGTTACCAGTTGTGGTGCAGTTCAACACGGGTTTGCATGGGACAGGGCTGGGATTCGATCCCCAGACCTCACTGTTGCAAGTTAAGCATTCAACTTGCTGAGCTATCCCAGCATCCCCCAGAGTAAATATTTTGAAGTCACATTTTATAAGAAAATAGAAAAGGACCTATCACAATGGCAACAATTTATTAATGCTTCCACTGACCCTCAGATACCTCTTTTAAAATAGAGCACAATTCTGTAAAATATGTGCAAATACATAACACTGATTTAACTCTAATGTGGTATCTAGTAAGTATAAACATTTTTTATAGAACTAAATCGCTCATTAACCCAAATGCTAGAGAGATAATTTAAATTAGTGGTTAAGAAATAGTCAAGGAATGGGTTAAATGCACATTCCCAGGCTTCTTGTCTAGAGATTCTGACTTAGTTTAGTCTGAAGTGGGGCCAAGAAATCTGCATTAATATGTACGCATATATTTCTGATGCAGATAAACAATTAGTAGTCAAAATTTTAGGAAACACTGCCCTTCATAGCCTGGAATCTCAACAAGAGTGTTTAAATAAAAATCAGCCACAATTGCTCATTCCCATTAGCTTTTGCTCCATCAAACTGTGAGAAATATCTGTCATGTGCAGATACAGTTATATCTGAACTCAAAAGAAACTAATGAAAATCCAACTGCTCAGATAGGATGACTAAGCACTCCATCCACACCATGAGTCGTGTTGGCAAATTCTCTCTTGCTTTTCCTAAGGTAAGCGTTAAGAGTTGCAATTTTTGACCGCTCATCAAAACAGTTTAATGTAGCGCAGTGCATTTTGCCCTCAATATTCAATGTAACTTTGCCTGATTACAGTAAGGCAGATGGTAAGAATATTGGAAATGATCTGAATTTTGCATACAAAAATTAGATGTGTTTACTTTAAAAAGAGGCCAAACTTGAGAGCACATGGTCAAATTTCAAAAGCATTAGTGGCACAGATAAAACTGACAACAGAGAGTTCACATAGAGTTTACTGCAAATTCGTTTTAATCAATTTTTATGTGTGAATGTACAAAAATATATTATGAGAAGATGTCTCTAACAGAGACGAAAGCACATTGTAGATTTCCAGGACAGTTTCTATTTAACAAGACACAATTTACTTGTTGAATCTTAATACTATGTTGTTATGTTAAGGTGTGAGGATTACCTCTTGTATAATATCTTTATACTAAAGAAGCATTTGATTTTAACTTACAGATTTCAGAAGAGTATGCCATTATCATTTATAAAGAGGGGAGAGGGATTTAGTTGATAAACACTGATCTGTAGCTTCTCGGGACTTACTCCTATTACATCACAGGCTCCTTTCTTGCCACTGCAACCAAGCAGTCACGCAAAGTCAAGAAAAATGACTTAGTGGTAAATTAAATTAAATGAGAAAAACTAGACATTAATGTTGCTTCTAGATGTGTCCTTTAAAAACCCTTACTGCAGCTGATTCCAAACACTTAGGCAAATTAGTGCTTGTCAGATGAAGTATGTAACGCTTGAGGACACAGTCAGGTTTAAGCATGGTTTGCCTTTGAATGATCCTTTCTATTCACTCACCATCTTCTGTATAATTAATAGCCACTCTCCCAAATCACATGCCAGTTAATGAGATGCAGATAAAGGCTTAAAGGTCCGTACTGCAATTCAGTCTTAATGAAAGTCAATATCCTTTTGCCAAGAAAGCTCAGATCACACTTGGCGTTCTCGGATAATTAGGAGGGTTTTTATGAAATCAAATAGCAGAAGTGGTAAATATTAGATCTTTTACACAAATGCCATATTTAGCCAGAAAATAAAAGTTAGAAGTTATTTTTCAATGTCTACAGAAATAAACTTGCTTTATTTTCTTCAAAGTACATTTAAAAATAAAAAGGATGCACATATATATGCACGTCTCTAACTTGCATGCTATATAAATACTTTCTATCAAGCATGATCATTTGAAAGAAGTCTTCATTCAAATTTCTTGATTCTTCTTGGATCAAGTGTTAACCCTTTAAATTGGAATAGAAGGCCCTCCTTTAACTGACTCCATCTTCCTTCAAACTCTTTTCTCACCCCGTGTAACTGTGGGCTGAGAAGCTTAACATACTATTCTACATAATCAGTCTCCTTCTCATCCTTCTTAAACTCAGACATTTTGAACTGCACCTCATGCCCTAAAATGTTCTTTCCTTCCTTCCTACCAACTTGCATTCAAGGACAAGTTTTCGCTTGGAGTTCGACTCAGAATTTGCTGTGGTCATAAATCCTGCCTGAGCCAGCCGTCTAAATACTTGATTACAGTGTTGCCCAGGGACCATGTTCCAGCTCTTTCCTATATCCAAACATTATCCCACTGATTACGTTCAAAGGCCGACAGGAGCTCGGGCCACTGTGTGTCCTCAGGCCACTGCCATCTGAGTCATGCAACTTTTTTTCAACACATTTGATTTTATTCAGTCAGTCTCATTTAGATAAATAAAATTATCTAAAGAGAGAAGTAGTATTTCCATTTTTCTCCTTCCCTTTTTTCATGAGAAGAATATTACGTCCATAATGGAGAAAGAAAAATGAGGAAAGTTTTAAGGGGAGAAATACAGATTAAACTATGTATTTTAAAAAATTCTAACTTTGTGACTTACTCATTGATATTTTATCACTTAACTTTTCCATTTCAACCTAAAATGTAATCCCTCATTTTGAAAGTGACTGTAACTTTATTTTTTTAATTATTGTGATGACAAATCTAAGACTCAATGCTGTTAAATGTTTAAATTTTAATCAATTTTAACAAAGGATAATTGACTTTCAATTTTGAAAAATAGAGAAAATTGAAACAAGTTATTTCCTATGCCCATACATACAGAAGAAACATTTTGTTACGTACATGCAGATACACCATGGGTCAGACCAACACCCTAATGACCACACCTGCAAATAAGTTTGTTAGAGTTTTGATGTTTCTCCTAACCATGGTCTGGATCAAGCTGACTTCAACTAATTGGATTAAGTTTCATATTTAACCTATAGGGTATACTTATTATGTGTGAAACACATTAAAACAGAGGATCGCTGGGAGAAATATATCCTTTTAATTTCACAGATGAAGACACTGAAGGCAGTGAAGGAATGAAGTCTGATTTTAAACATAAGCTCCTTTGATTATGAGGGTTTTCTCTATTACAACTCTGTCACTCTAAATTGGGTATATAAATAGAAGATGGTCAGAATCATTCATTTATTAACTTCTTAAATTGCTTTCGACACAAGTAACACTAGACACGTTGAGACCCTAGACAAGGAGTCCTTTGACTTTAAGTATAAAATTACTTACAGTATGCTCAGTAAGACAGGCAACTTGGCCACTGAGAGAGAAAATGAAGTAAGGTATTGCCTTCCTTCTTATTGTTACTTTTATTACCTTTTCTCTTTCCCTTTTTAAGGTCAGAGCTAAACACTTTTCATGGCAACTGATACTAAATAGTAGGTTATAGTCTCTCCCTCAAGTAGCCACTGCATAAAACTGGAAATCTTTGTGGGACTGAAAATATCCCTATTTAGGAAAGATTCTCACCTGAATTTATAGACTCTAGAAACTCTAGACTAATTTGATGGGTATACCTTGGGAATCTTTCAATTTTGGTTCCTCTAAAATATACTAAGCCCCAAATTTAAAATACTTATTGTTCAAATTGTACTATTTCAGTAACATCTTATTATCCAATTTAATACTCATAAAACAGCCTTATGACATGGATCTTATGATTGCCCTATTTTCAGAGAAGCAACATAAGTTCAAGAGAAAGAAGGGTTATTGGGCAAGCAGCTTGGAGAGCGAGGATTCAAACTTGTGCCATGCAGCAAGTTTTTCAGAACGACCTGCCTACCTGCTGATGGGTGGGTGCACTAAGTAACAAGACATTGATTACTGTCACTCACTACATAACATAGTGCTATATACAAGGCAGTGGGGGAGTTCACAAAGGTAAATGTATTTGTATGAATGGACTAAACAGAAGAAAAATATTCCAACTTAAGCTTCTACCACACAAGCATGTCTGAAAGTTTCAGCAGCTGTTACTCTCCAACAGTCTGGCATTTCTAATGCTTGAGAAAGAATGTTTCTTTAACAGCCTACAATACAATTACAGGGTAACATCTGGAGTAAGGCGTGTTGTCAGAAATGTTAGGATGGCGCTTTACATCTTTATAAGTGTACACAGATCTCCCTTCATCAAAATATGTTTCTAATGGATAGAATCCAGAATGCTAGGAATATGAGAAGAGTTAGTCAACTATTCCTCATTTAAGAGCCTTTAAAACACGAATTTAAGACTCTGATCTCACTAATTGAATTTTTTTTCAACCAGCAAATTTTACAAGTGACAAGTAGTTGATGAACTAGTATTCTGTAGTATAAAACAAAGTCTCTAATAACCCAAAAGGAAACATCTCTACCATTCCTTTCTTATAGCCACAAGGAATAATTATTGAAGAAAACATTTGACAAACATGGAAAGACAATCATACCTTTAGCAAGTACATGTTAGAATTAGTAACCTCCCTAGCATTCTAGGCTTCTTTTTGAAACCTGTCAACTATATTGTTTCAATGAAACAGGACACAATGGAAACTTTATTTCAACTACTTTCAGAAGTACTGTATTAATACACCATGTGTTTAAATGGAACAGCCTCAAGGCCCACTACGGCACCAAAATAGCCTATGGTAACTAAAATTGGGGAGTGCATAAAGCAAGTGCATACAATGTTTATTTAACTGTCATTACTGACAGTTAAGATCCATGATGACTTGCATGTCAAATTGTACTACAGGTAAATGTAACTTAGAAATTCTTCAATAAAATGAAAGAATATGTGATGGTGTCAGATTTTAAAGTTGGCTGTCATAGACTGAATGGCTGTGTCCCCCCAAATTCATATGTTGAAGCCTCAATTGAATGGTATTTGGGAGATAATTAGGTTATGAGAGTGCAGCGCTTATGATGGGATTAGTGTCCTTGTAGGAAGAGACATAGAAGACAGCTGTCGGTGAGCCAGGAATTCACACTAGGAACCAAAGTGACTGGGGCCTTGATCTTGGACTTCTAGGATTCAGAACTGTGAGAAACAAATTTCAATTGTTGAAGCCACTAGTCTAAAGTATTTTGTTATAGCAGCTTGAGTCCTTAGAATCATCCAGCCAAATTCTATTTATTTTAAGATGACAAGTCTAAGTATTAAGGAGGTAACACCATTTGCCCAAGGTCAAACGGCAGTGCTTACCAGAAGTTAACCTGCAAACCAGATATCTAGGATGCTGATCCATCTCAGCATCTGAGCGCTTGCCTCATAATTGTGAGGTTCGATTCCCAGCCCAAGCCCATGCAAGCAAACCCATATGCTGAACAGTGGCACAACTGGTAACCGCTGGGATGACTTGGGAGCAAAGGTTCTCACTTCCCATGAAGGAGGCCCTTGGTTCAGTTCCCACCCCATGCAGCCCCACACTCATCTGTGGGGAATGAAACCATGTCACAACTGATGACGTACAACTATAGAGACTGTTCTGGGTTCTCTTCCCCCCCCCCTCTCTCTCCCCCTCCGTCTCTCAATAAAATAAATCTTAAAAAACAAACAAACAACAACAACAAAAAAAACCCCCAGATATCTGACATCTGCATTTCAGAGCTTTTTCTATGAAAAAAATGTACATCTGTACCCCTACCCAATCTCTTGCCTCTTACTCCTAAAATGCAAACTCCTCTTAAATCCAAGTCTTTGTTAGCACCCAGACCCAGGGAATTCAAACTAATGTGGGGATCTGGAATACCAAAAATTGAAAGGAAACCATTTTTACCTAATGTGTGCTGGAGAGCTGGAGGCCTGTGCACTGGTGTGTGTCTTGCCTACTGTGCTCTCCTGGGCTAGCTCTGGTTATAGAGGTACTGTTCTGGGGAGCTATAATGTTACCACAGACACCTTGCATACAGGAACGGGGGGCTCCACTAGCCAATTGCCCACAGACACACCAGAGAAGGTCCTCCTCTCTCTTCTTGATTCCAGTATCGAGTTGTTCAGAAAGCTTGCACTGGCTTCCCAGGTCATGCAAAGGTAAAGCAACATCCTGACAATAATGCCAAGCCTGCCAGGGTCTGCCCACCCCAGTATTTCACTGATCTCATACAACTATTCCAGCCTTGCTCACTCCTTTCTCACTTCACTGAACTTCTTGTTATTAAGCCTGTGAGTCCACTGAGCATGTTGTCAACACAAAGCCTTTGTACATTCTCTGCCTAGAACATACTGTCTTTAGATATTTACAAGGATCATTACTGTACTTCCTTCAGGTCTCTGCTTACATGTTACTTTAGAGAGGGCTTTACTTGATTTTTCTTTATAGCACTTGCCAGCACTTGACATAGAGTAATTTATTTGTTGGTTTGCTGCCCGTCTTTCTGAACTAAAATGTAAGTTCTAAGAGCCAGGGTTTGGTTCTCTCATCTTGGAATCCCAAGCACCTTAGACTCTTCTTGGCATGTAACAGGCACTGAAAATTTTCAACAAATAAGTTTAGTATACAAATCTTTTGGTAATGCTCTTAATATACTTAGGAAAATGCCACATTGAAATGAAATTTTAGAAGACAATGACCTGTATCAGTTTTTGCTCTGGCTGCAAAGAAATTACCTCCAGAGGATTAGCATTTGACTTTCCCTTTGTAGACCAGTTCATTCATTCATTCATTCAAACGTTATTTAGTGAGTGCCTACTATGTGTCAGATAGATACAGATACAGTTGCTAAAGATATAGCAGTGACCAAAGCAAAAAAAAAAAAATTTTTTTTTTTAAATCTCTTGTCATGAGCTTACATTCTCTGAATTGCTAAGAGAATAGTCAAAATCCCAGTCACTTACGGTAAAACTTTGATTAGATGAGAACTATTCTATTTAACTTAAAAAGTTACAGTTGCAACAGAAATAGCTGTCAGCAGTGATGGCTCCTGGCACGTGTGTGGCCTGGCAGCCTGACGGTTTCTAGCACCTGCCACCCATCCTCCATCCCCGCACCCGCGACACACACTGCTCTTGCCACTGTACAGCCACCAGCACTGACATCTACCTTTCAAGCTACAACCAAGGAAATACTGAAATGTTAGTGTCCTGATGGCAAAGTAAAGGGAACAGAGCTATAGCCTCCGATCCGATGACAGTGACCGTCACAGCTCATGGTATAGACTGGCAATAAGGCAGATGCCAACAGCATTCTCATGAAGCATGTCAAATGTTCTTCAATTTTAAAAACTTAACAGTTCAAATTGGTAGAAATGAAAGGATGATTCAACTTATATTTTTTGGTATCAGACTAAACATATTTCAAAAAAAGATATTCATGTTTGAATGACACAAAACACATGGAGTAGAGGGAAGAAAGATTGAGAATCTTTTCCTTATAGAGTCATGTTCAGTCACAGCTCTAAAAGGTAAAGAGACACGTGTATACTGTCAGCAGCTTCACAGCATGGGACTTTGTGCAGGATGGAATACACACTCTTCACATAAATTTAAATTTTATACATATCAGAATTACTAATAACCTGTCTTATATCAGTAATTAAGATTATTTCTAAAGTGATTACAATTCTGCATTGTGTCTAGCTGGGAACCCCACACACAAAAGGGGTACATAACATCAGCGGGAATGAATTGGGAACACTAGGAATCTCCAAGCTACATATGGATGCACAATTACTCCCTTCTCTTTCCCGGACACTATCACCTATCTTCTCCCACCCAAGATCTGCCAGAGACTGACTGATGGCACAGGAGAGGCTTTGGCAACAGTACTGGGAATTCCACCTTATCCAAGGACACACCTCTCCTACATGAATGTACACATTCAGGGTCAAACCAGACCTGTGGTCAGTCACATGACTGCATACACATCAGATTTGTGACTCAAAAATTGTCATCACTACTGAAATACAGGGGGGGGGGCACAGACAAAGACATACAGACAGACACGTGTACGCACACAGACACACACACAGAATAATTTCTTAGGGTTTTTCAAATTCTTAAAGGGAAAAAAAACCTGACATTATATAGGATTTGATCAAGTTCAGCTGAACCAATATTGTATGCAATGTGTACTTTCTGAGTCGGATAACATCAGAAGCATTCACATGATGACCAAGGGCAAGTAATACCAAGCAGAAGGCTATAGACTGCTCAGCACTGTCTGGGCTTCAGCCCAGACACAACTAAAAATAGGGTGATTTAACTGCTGAATAGAGGACTGCGTTGTGAAAACCAGCTGGAAATGGACTCCCCAATGTCATCTGCTAGTTATTTTCTCTCTTCATCACACTTCACTCATACGCTAACAGTACACACTGTGACCAGAATAGTGTTAACTTTTATACCAACCCTACGAGGACCAGCACAGGAATTAGATGTGGTCATTCCTTCTGGCTTTGAAACTCAAGTGTCATGGTGAAGTTGTAACCTTTCTTTCAGCTTCTTTACCTATGCAAAAGATTTTTTTTAATGGTTGATGTGCTTACTTTAAGAACTGTGTTATCAAGAAGGAAGTAGGTGAAAATAGTTTCATAAACATTAAAATGCTATGGAGATGATAAGGCATTTATAATAGCTACAATCTTTTCCTTAGCCTGAGACATAAAATAAGGCCATAATTTTCTTTAAGAATAAACAGGACTCTAGCCCTTAGCTCAGCACAGAGGTCATCGCTAGCCATCCTGCCATAGTTTTGCTGGACTGATTTTAAGTGATGGTCAATTTGGGGCATTCTGGCTTCATCATTGAAGCTTGGCAGTCACCTTGAGTTTCCTAGAAACCACCTTGAGGCTAGGACTCTGGCAGTAGAATATGTAACACAAACCCCACCTGCAACAGGCTGTTGTCCCAGAATGGGTACCAATACCCAAGGTGGATGCAACTCATTCACAACTCAAATATGCTAACCTCATACAGATAATTCAGATAATCCTAGTAATTCCTCTTTTTCTGCTGGAGTTTTCATTTGAATGCAATCCTTGAAGCCAGAATTCTGCCACTGAGTTAATATACTCAAAAAAGCCATAATCCACAAAGAAGAGGAAGCAGGACTCCTTTGCTTGAGCAGAGAAAGAAGGCTGGTGGTTGGAGAGCAGGGAGCAAGGAGAGCGAGGTGGTCAGTGGGCAGTCCACATGGGATCCCACAGGCTACGGAAAGGAGTTTGGCTTTTGTTTGTTATGGGAAGTGACTAAAGGGTTTTCAGCAGAGGAGTTAATAGATCATATTTATAATCAGAAAAGATAAATACAGCTTCAAATTGGAGAACAGTATTGACAAATTAGGAAGCTTTTGTAATCTCTGGTAACAGGTGATGCTAGCCTGGATGAGGGTGTTCAGAGGGGATAAAGAAAGCAGATATTCTGGAGACAGTTAGGAGACAATGCCAGTAAGACTTGGGGGTAGACAACTCAGAGAGTGAGAGAAGAGATCGCATGGATGATGCGTTTCTACTTGCAGTTGGCTGGGAATGGTGCTATTTACTGAGATCAGAGGTTCAAAGGCAGGGGATGGTGTCAAAGGTTATGCGATCAATCATGGAGATGTTGAGTATGAGTCTTGACTGGAGGGAATCCTTTGAGATGAAACAGTTGGTATGGGAAAGAGAATAGTGTAACTGATAGTGGACATTTTCTGAGACAACTGGGGATGTAGGAAACAAAGCCCAGATGAAGGGATTGGTACAGGGCAAGACAGGCACCCCTCTACGAGTACGTAACTGAGGAAGAAGTTAAGTGGATGACTGCAGACACTAGTAGCTTGCTGGTTTGGGCTGAGGGAAGCTGAGTTCCCATGCGATGACTTCTGTTTTGGATGGAGGAAACAGGGTCATCCGTAGAGAATGACATAGGAAATAAGAAGTATGAGAGGAAAGAATGTTTGAAATAGTTCTTGAAAGTTTAAGTATGTTGGCCAGAGAAATAAAGTACAGTTGTACAAGTTAATGTTAGGATGTGCTTTTATAAGAAGTTTGGGCTTAAAAGGAGTCATGACATAGTTTCTACTATAGAAATCGTAGTTCATGATGTGTGTGTGTGTGTGTGTGTGTGTGTGTGAGAGAGAGAGAGAGAGAGAGAGAGAGAGAGAGAGAGAGAGGCAGGAAAGCAATAAAAGGGCTAACAGAGAGAAAAGTGTTAGAGTTGAAAGGTTATCCTGAAAGAAAAATTGTGATCAGAAAAGGGGCTATCTGAGGTAGTGTTTAAAACTGGGAACACATTCAGGGCTTTGGGGAGTCAGAGAAAAATCCCAGGGTAAGTGTATATTGTATATAGATAGTATGCTCAGATATTAGATGAAAAGGTGATCACAATTGACCATTGTTCCTTAAAAGGGGTATAAGTGATCTAAAATTTAATTCTCAAATGAAATGGTTCAACTTGGGCATTTGAGACAATCCTGATGAATTTTCTCTATGTTGCCTAATATAAGAAATAATAGGGCAATGTGGACACATTTGTCATTCTCTATCAATTCAAACCCTTTTATCACTATTATAAACCTCCCTCATTTTTACTGACTTTCTATCTCACAATTAGGAAAGTAAGCATTTGAACAACTTCAGTAATGTCAGAAGTACTAAATTTAAAGAGAGAAGGAAGGAAGTAATTACCTCTCTTGGTGTATTCCATGCATTAGCTGTAATTTCCATTGCCCATTTTCTGAAAATTCATGTCTGTACCATTTATGGTGAAAAGCAAGTCAGACTTGCCGCAATCAACCAAACATTTCAATTTAAGTCACTCTGGGAAGAATTTTGACTCAGAACATGCTGTGGAAATACTCTACTGGTTTAAGCACACCCACTGGTGGACAGAGTATCCAGAGGAGCTTAGAAAATAAATTATAGCTTAGTACTTCAGAACACTCGACACAAAGTAAAATTATCACAAGGGCAGTCCTTTATAACACTCTTCCCCATTTATGCTAACACTGGAAGTAGGGTACATATAAAATGTTCCCTAAGAATCTGCTGTATATAATATTAATAGATTTCAGGAAAAGTAAAAACTACTTTACTTCTTAAACAATGAAGCAAATTAGTTATTTTAAGAAATAATTAGTGGATAAAACAGCTGATTTACTAAAACAATGTTGATGCAGTTTCACATTTAGCAAATTATCAGAGATTACAATGAAAACGTTAAAACACTTAAAAAAATCAAACAAAACCTAGAGTTGAAGTGAAATTATCTTTTTATAATTTCCATTTTCTCATTTATTCAAGTAAAATGTCCAAATTCTTGTTCATCTCACTACAGTTGTCTGTTTCAAATAATAAAAACCATAAATTTACTTGAGCCATTCCATAAAAACAATCAACCCCTGAATTTTTTATTTGTTAAAAATTGTACCATGTAATAAAATCCCAACATCAGTGGCCATTTTAAAGAGTATCAGAAAATAAATATTCTTAAGACACGTTTTTCACCATGTTACTTTTGGTCAAAAATCTTCAAAGAGGGGAAGCCAGGATGGCTCAGAGGGTTGAGCACTCACCTTGCAGCCCTGAGGTCCAAGAATCAAGTCCCAGTCCCTGCCCTGGTGCCTGCCCTGCGGCCTGCCCTGGCCCAGTGCGGACTCATATGCTGAACTGGGGTGTGCTTCCCATTTGGGAGGCCCCAGCCCGGTTCCTGCCCTGTGTGGCCCCACACCCACCTGTATGAAAAGAAACTATGTGGAAAACTAATGACATGCAACTATGGAGACTTCTCTAGGCCCTCCCCCTTTTCTCTATCTCTGTCTCTCTCTGTCAAAAACAATAAAATAAATCTTAAAAAAAAGAAAGACAGAAAAGAAAAAAAACCTTCAAAGTTCCTCCAACATCTGGGAAATCAAGATTCATTCATTCACTCAACCATTTTAGTGAGCATCTGCTGCGTGTCAAGGCCTAACCATCCTTCTGTGGGCAAAGTCAAGCAGAGGAAGAGGCCTATGAAGCCCAGATAGGTAGCATCCCGGCTGTGCTGGAAAGCTGTGCAGAGAGCAGAAAGGAGCTGGGTATACTGCTGCCTGTAGGGGGGGAAACTGCACTGAAGGGGTCCCAGAAAAGCCATTTTAACTCCATCACACTGTCCCCTGTTGTCGTACAACCAATTAGTCTATACAGAATTCTCAGGATTAGAGATTTTGTCAGGTTTGTCTGAACAACAGAACCAGCATCATAAATGCTTAAAGCATTCAATATGACTCAACTCTGTGGCAATGAAATAATCAAAAAAGATATCAGAGAAGTTTTAAAGTGCTCTAATGTTAAAAACAACAACAATACATTGTGTACCGATTACAACAGGAAAAATAGTACCTTATACTACAGTAGTTCCCCCCCATCCAATGGAAGCTTGAAACCTCAAACAGTACCAAACTCCATATATACTGTTTTTTTTCCTATACATACTTACTGTTGACAAAATTTAATTTATAAACTAGGCACAGTAAGAGATTAACAATAACTATTATAATAATAAAATAGAACAATTATAACAATATCCTGTAATAAAGGTTATGTGAATGTGGTATTTCTCTGTCTGAAAATCTCTTATTGCAGGGGTCCCCAAACCCCCTGGTACTTTGGCCTGTTAGGAACTGGGCCACGCGGCAGGAGGTGAGCGGCAGTCAAGCAGGTGATGCTTCATCTGTATTTACAGTCACTTCCCATCATTCACATGACCGCCTGAGCTCCACCTCCTGTCAGATCAGTGGCAGCATCAGATTCTCATAGGGGTACAGACCCTATTGTGAACCACACATGTGAGGGAGCTAGAGATCACAGAGGGATCGAGATGGGACCGTCTAGTTGCAGAAAAACAAACTCAGGGCTCCCACTGAGTCTGCATTATGGTGAGATGTATAATTACTTCATTATAGATTACAATGTAGTAGTAATAGAAATAAAGTGCACAACAAAGGTAATGTGCTTGAGTCATTCTGAAACCATCCTATTTCCCCCATCTGTGGAAGACTGTCTTCCATGAAATTGGTCCCTGGTGCCAAAAGGTTGGGGACACTGTCTTATTGTTCTGTAGTCACCTTTCCACTTAACCCATTTCCCTTTAAGGAAAAAAAAAGTGCAGCCCACTGCCACATTTTTAATTTTACATAAATACGGTTTTCAATGTGAAAATAAAATATAAATACTGTTCTTGGAGTTATTTCTAAACAGAACTTGTCTCTAGTCCTAATTTAACAGAAATGTATATGATGATCAGTATTTAATACTTTTCCATGTGGTAAATTTCAAAGCACAGAATTTTGGAGGTAAGGTTAGGACTGTAATCCACAAGTTATCCCAGGGTAAACACTGCAGCCTCAAGCACCGCCACCAAGTGCTCTCGGGGCAAATGGGAAAGTAGTTAAAGGAAGCACTTTCCCAGCTTCTCTCTGGCGTATTGGAATTGTCAGCATCACTACTCTTGCACTTTTGGACCATTATTAAGTGAAGTTAAGGGTGACCTGAACACAAGCACTGAGATAACACAACAGTTGTTCTGATAATCAAGATGGCTACTAAGTGATTAACAGGAGGGTGCTTATCGAGCATGGATACACTGTACAACAGAATGATTCATGTTCACAATAGTATACAGAGCATGTGGCATGGAATCTCACCGTGAGATTCAAAACAATATACAATTTAGCAAGAGAAAAATGAATTAAAGTTTAATAATATGCATACCTCCTGTATACATGGGAGAGACCCAGGAAAACTGAGTAACTCCAAACACAGCATGCAATTTAAAACTTATTACTACTAATTATTTATTTCTAAAACTTTCCATCTAATATTTGTGTACTACAATTGGTTACAGGTAACTGAAATCATGGCAAGCAAAACTAAGGATAAGAGGAGAGACTACTATATAACAAAATGAACATAAAAAGGAAAAACCACGACTGAAGAAAATGTCCAAATTTATTATCACTCTCAGCATCTTTCTCATGCTGGTCACATAGAAATCTTACTGCAAATAAGCCTAAAAATGCTATCAATGGAAGCCACTTATATTTATAATCTTGACTCTCTAGCTGCATATTCAAACTAAAACACAATGAACTCAACTACTTTACATCATAAATGTTTATTGTTATGGTTCCCTATTTAAAAATATAAAAACTGACATATCTCACATTCTTTTACATGCAAATTAGGCATTTCTTTGCCCAACTGAGTTATAATAAATGTGAATGTGAAAAAATAGAGATGAGAGTACTTGTGTTCAAATTTTTTATTCATACATCCAAATTTCAAGATGTAAACCATAAATCAAAAAAGGAACTATAATCCCAGAGATAATTTCAGGAAATATGAAGGAAAAACATCAAGTACCACATTATTATTGAAAAATTATGAGATCGGCATTGTTCTAATCATTTGACCAACATTATTTACTTGTCTACTAGGCAAAAATATTTAAGAAATATACAAAGATAATTAAAAATCAAAATCTTGTTCATAAAAAGATTAACACCTAACACTAACTATAATATTAGTACACAAATTAGAATGTGAAGCAAAATATGCTAAGTCTCACAAGAGAGAGAAATAAAGATTTAAGTAAATGAACTAGAGTGCACATTCCATCAGCATTTATCCAGGAAGAGTTCATTAAAAGTGGCAAGATTCAAGGTGACCTTTGAATGATGAATAGAACTTTGCTATGTTTGACTAACAAACTAGGGAACTCATTTATTTAGGCTAGCAGGGAAATATCCAGTCCCGTGTTTTATTCTTTCAGGGATTAAGCTTTATATCAGAGGTGTCCAACCTTCTGGCTTCCCTGGGCCACATTGGAAGAAGAATTGTCTTGGGCCACACATAAAATACACCAACATTAACGACAGCTGATAAGCTAAAAAAAAAATTAAAATCCCAAAACAATCTCATGATGTTTTAAGAAAGTTTACAGATTTGTGTTGGGCCGCATTCTAAGCCATCCTGGGCCACATGCGGCCTGCAAGCTGAGGAATGACCAAGCTTGCTTTACACATCTCTTTGGCCATTCAAAATTATCTCTCAAACAAATTACTTATTTATTTCCTTAAATAGAAGGCATTGAACACAGTTTAACTAGGAGATGCTATGCCTTATTATTCATATTAGATTGTTCCTTCTTCTATTTACTTTTGATCTCTAGCAGACTACCTTTGTTAGAAAAACAGAGAAACAAAAATCAATGAAGTCCTATATGAAGAATAAGAAATAAAGTTCATGATTTTTCTCTCAGGTTTTTGTGACAGGTACTTTAGAAATCACTGCCTTTTTTGTTTACTTTCAATTCTGCTTTGCAGGTTGAATATAACTCACTCTTAACTAGTTAAAAAGTAGGGTTTTTCTGAATGTAGAAGCAACAGTAAAGTGAACTTCAATGGATAACAAAAACAATTCAACAAAAATACGTGTTAGAAAAATTTTAAAGTAACCTAGAGAACTGATTTCTAACGCAGGATTGGTGGCTATCTACTTGACAGCAGCTTATGTGCCCACTCACTGTAAGCAGTACTTTCCAGCCAGCGCATCTTCCCCATTCACGAAGTCCTCTGTCAGATAAGCTACACCAAGCAAGGGAAGGCCTGGCAGGGAACAGGCCTACTTATACAACATTGGAAGAAATCCACATGGCCTAATTAGAATAATCCACCAAAGCTTTCATTCAAACATAGGCAGATAACCAAAAATCACCAGATTTCCAAAGAAAATCAACAACATGAGCAAGAAAGAACATAAAAAAGTATTAATTCAAGCTACAGAAGAAAACATAAAATTAATGACACCTCAATATTCAGGAAGAGTATCATATCCATAAAAATAACTGGATGCTCTGAAAAGAAGCAACTTGAGAATATTACAAACCTTTAAAAAGTTATAAAATTGTCAATTTTAAAATCAACAGAAGTCATGTTTCTTGACTTTTTTCAGTCTGACTTATTTCACTTAATATAATGGTTTCATTGTATAAACGTACCACAACTTCTTTATCCAGTCATCTATCAAAGGACACTTAAGTTGTTTCCATGACTTGGCCACTGTGAACAGTGCTGCGATGAACATTGGGGTACATATATCTTTGCAAATTAAGATTTTCAAGTTTTTTGGGTAGATACCCAGAAGAGGGGTTGCTGGGTCATATGGCAATTCCATTCCTAATTTCTTGAGGACTCTCCAAACTGCCTTCCATAGTGGTTGTAATTACCAATTTACATTCCCACCAGCAGTGTATGAGGGTTCCTTTTTATCCAGAATCTCTTCCTTATAGGTGGAATATAAAACTGAAAGTAACAAACAAAAACTCAAGGATGCAGTCAATAGTTTACTGGTGGGGATGCTGGGATAGCTCAGAGGGTTGAACACTTGCTTTGCAGCCCTGGGGTCCGAGGATTGAATTCTGGCCCTGGCCCTTGTGGACCTATATGCTGAACTGGGGTGTGGCCCCTAGTTCAGTTCTTGCTGAGGCGAGCTTCCCATGTGAGAGGCCCCTGGTTAGGCCCCCAGCTCATGGGGACCTGGCCCCCAAGCTGGAGGCCCCTGCCCAGTTCCTGCCTGTTGCAGCCCCGCCTTTCTGTGTGGAATGAAGCTATGGCAAGAACTGATGATGTACAACTATGGAGACTGCTCTGGGCCCTCTCCCTTCTCTCTGTCTCTTTCTCTCTGTCAAAAACAATAAAATAAATTTAAAAAAACAATAGTTTAGTGGTTACCTAAGGTAAATGGGAAGGTGGTAGGAGAGCAGGGAGGGTGGGGAGTAGGGAAGGAGCATCAAATATATGATGATAGAAAGAGAACTGACTTTGGATGATGAGCACATAAGGCGATGATGCATAGACAATGTAATGTAGAATTATACACCTGGAACCTATGTAATGTTTACCAACCAACATCACCCCAATAAATTTAATAATAATTTTTTTTAATTAAAAATAAATAAATAAATAAATAAAATCAACAGATGATCTGGAAAATAAATTTAAATATCACTCAAGGTGTAAATCTGAGAAAGAGAAAAATATGAAAAAAAGATAAAACCAGTAGAAATCAATATAGTAGGTAAAAGTTCAGACTAACCATCATTAATTTCAGAAAAGGAGTGAAAAAAAAAAGCAGGGGAATGTATCAAAGCAATAATAGGGGAATAAATCCCAATATGAAGGCATAAGTGTTTATATTGAAATGAATATGAACCTACAACACCTAGACACTTTATAATTGAGTCTTGCAATGCAGTATCAGTATATTCATATCCATATCTACTCTTTCACTGAAACCAAATAGGATTCTTCTCAGTATACTGAGCTAAAAATAGCAAAAAATAATCAGACTTAATATAAACATAATTCATTAGCATCAAAATGAAGATAAAAATATCATCAATACACACCATGAGAAATGTCTTGTAGTAGTTCAGAGAGAAGGCTGACTAATTGTTTAGCTGTTACCAACTGCTGAAGATTATACAAAATTACTAGATTACTAAATTTGGTAAAAGAAAATGGATGAGATCAACAAATATTCTTAGAAGACCTGTTGTATGAATACCAGTTTAAGCTTTCTTTAAAGAAATTATTTTATTTTTCAATTACAGTTGACATACAATATTATATTAGTTTCAGGTGTACAATATAGTGATTAGACATTTATATAACTAACAAAATGATCACCCCAATAAGTCTAGGACCCACCTGACATCATACATAGTTATTACAATATTCTTGACTATATTCCCTATGCTGTACTTTACATTCCCTGTGACTATTCTGTATCTGGCAATTTGTACTATTTGCTCCCTTCCACTTTTACACCCATCCTCACAACCACCCACCCCCTGGCTAGTTATAGCATTCCTGAATGGAGGTAGATTCTAAAAATGATTCTAAAGTTTCCATGACACACTAACATATCTGAATATTAGTTAAGCAGTACAGACTTTACTGTTTTCTATTTATAATCTTCCAATTGTTTCTCAAAAATGTTAGTCACAGTCAAAACCTTATACTTGTGTGTTATTTCTTGTACTAACATTGCACATTTGAACTTATAGATTTCACAGAAACCTAAGAAATAATTTTAAATCTCAAAACATAGAAAATATATTATTAAAAAACAAAAACATTTTCATTTTTATACTACCTTTTCTACCTGATCACATTTATTTATATAGACATGTATTGCTTAAATATAATTATTCATATTAATACCAATTATTAAACATTAAAAAGTAACTTACACTAAGATACTTCCATATTGAATGTAACCCATATTTAATATCAAACAGAAAATTTCATATATTTTGTTTAAATGTATCTTTTTAAATTAAAAGTACAGAGTATATAGATTAATGCAAAATTATCTATGAATACTTACACAATTTCAACCTAAACAAAAAGTTCACTTAAATTGTTAGGTTTAAAAACACACATATTTTTTTTTACTTTTAATCCTATAATCTTTCATTTAACCTTGACCTAACTTTGCGTAATAATGTCCTCATCTGAAGAAATTCTTTCTGGAAATAGGTTTACTTCCACAATCCCCTAACCCGGGGTGGCGAACCTATGGCACCGGCACGCGGAGCAATTATTTCGGCACGCGGAGCTGTAAATACCATTTAAAAATTTATTGTTTATGCTCTTATAGACATAAAAATAATCGATACCTCTATCTCACTTGATGGGTTGGCACGCGAGTCGAGCGAGTATACTCTTATTTCACAAACTTTGGCACTCAATCGCCAAAACGTTCGCCTCCCCTGTGCCTAACCTGTCCTTAAAATTATACTTTAGAAAGCAGCTTTAGAATAAGAAATAATTCCTAGAATGTCTATGTTTTCTAAAATAAACACACACAAAAATTTTCAACCACGCTACTTCACATCTGCCCACATATTTAAAGACTAAAGAAATAGCTGGTGAACAAAATAGAATATTCAGAAAGGTGAAAATTCAGCTAGCACCCTCACTATACCTCACTGCATCAAATTGTGCTTCTCTGATGCTATTTGAGTTACTGCTAAGTGTGGGAAGACTGTTAAAAATAAGTTTTGTGGCTTGAATAATATTTTTATAGTTTCACTTTTCTCAAAGTCTTGTGCCTTTTTTCTCTGAGAAAGTCAGGGCTTTGTACATCTACAAGATTAAAAACCAAAAGTACCAGTCACTTGGAGAGTTTTAAAGAAAATTTGCTGGCAAAGTTTGGGAGCTGGTGCTGAATAACCAGCATCATTTTTCCTTAATAAGAACAGAAACTAAAATTTAAAAAGCCACAAGCATATTTACATGCCTACCATCTGTAAAGTATTATGTTAAATACTGTGGGGAATAAACAAATGAGTGAAAAGCCCTCAATTTTTATCTACCTATCTCTTCTCCCATACCATCCAAAATGAAAAATCCATAAGTCTCTTCTTTCTCTATACTCTTAACACGTAACAGTGTTTATCATATTTTCCTAAGCAAAAGTACCCATAAGGGCAGAGGAAATAAGATACATTTAGGGGCTGACGTTATAAGCTCAATGCTTAAAAAGAATTTCTTTTTATTTTACAAATTGAAAATTCCTATAAATTAGGTGCTTAATTTTATTCCTTAATTTTGTGAAAACTTTTTGCCCTCAAAATTTCAAGCAAAGCTGAGACATCAGAAAGCTGTACCATATTCATCCTGTGGCTTTTCTTGGGGTGCCCAGGACAATTTTCAAAGAACAGACTAGCAATTTGTGTTGTTTGCTTCCTGCCATCAGGCGCATGCGTCATGCTCCACATTCCTCCTGTCCACAGTCTCTGAAGGCCCATCATCCTCTACAAAAGCCAGGGCAGTATCTTCAGGGGACTCACAGATATTGCACACTGGAGTACAGGTATTTGAGCAGACACGTGTTTTCACTGAAGCACAAGGGGTCAAGCCTGTGGACTCACTTTATTTTCGTTTACAATCCAGTTAATTTGGGTAGACAAATTCAAATAAATAAATAAAAAGATTTCCTACTATAGGTTATTAGTGTACTAAAATTAGCATTTGACATCAGCATCTGCTAAGAAAATGACAAAATAATCCTGCTGTGTCATTTCTTTTTTAATCAAAAAGCCACGGTTTGGTTGAAAATATGAACATACACTTTGGAAGGGTAGAGAGAAAAGAGAGTTTCTGATCCCCTTACCTGTGTGGACTGTGACTTTATGAGAAGCATGTATTACTTTTGTTATTAAAAAAAAAGAAAAAATGGGAAGCTGGGATGACTCAGTAGGTTAAGCGCTTGCTTTGCAGCCCTGGGGACTAAGGATCAAGTTCTGGACCTGGCCCATGAGGACCCATACGCTGAACTGGAGTGTGCTTCCCATGCAGGAGGCCCCCAGTTTGGTTCTTGACCCCCTCCCTGGGTAGTTCCCCAGCTCTTGGGGGCATGCCTCCTATGCGGGAGGCCCAAAGCCCAGTTCCCACCCTGCACAGCGCCCGTCCATCTGTGTTGAAGAAAACCATATCTAAAACTGATGGTCTACAACTGTAGACTCCCCTTCTCTCTGTTTCTCTCTGTCTCTGTCTCTCTCTGTCAAAAACAATAAAATAAGTCTTTAAGAAAAAGAAGAAAAGTTACAGCAGACAGAATTTTCATCCATAAGCAGGATAAAATTTGTTTTCATGCAACACTTTCAAAAGTGTGTTGATCTAAGACATTAGATGAAAAATTACAAATATATGTTCTAGATAGTTCAAAATACTAAATCCATTTCATTATCCAAGATGAATGACCTGAAAGCCTACAGGCAACCAATAAGGCCAGCTGCACACATAGCTGCAATTCCGTTTAAGCAATTTCAAACAGAGCCCTTTCTTGTTATCTTATACTTCCAGTCTAGACCCACCAGTCTTCACCCTTCTCCCCACCTCCACCAGCAAATACCTGGGTATCTTAGTACAAGAAAGGAGACCTCTGGGCTAGAGGTGCCAACTCTTCCTCTGAGTAATTTCAGCTGGCCCTTTTCCAAGCACCACAGCAGAATGTAGACTCAGGGTTGAAGCCCACAGGAAAACAATAGTTCTGTGACTAGCACTTCCTAAGTAGACACTCTAAGTTTGAGAATCCTTGAAGAGCTGTCATCAGAACAGCTATTTAGCACTGAATGGTGGAAAGATAGCCGTAGAATGCAACTTTACTGCAGCTCTCATCTTTGTGTGTTCCCCAGCTCCATGTGACCATATAACGTGCCAGCAGCATTCATCTAATGTCACGAGAGTTCCAGTTACTACCTTCCAAATTTTATGGCAATGTTTAATAGTGAACCCTGAAAACCTCATTTTTATAGTGGCAAACCACAAACAATGGCAAACCACTAACATTTGAATTAACATTGATTTCAGCAATGTTTTAGTGTGACAATTGTGAGATTTGTTTAGGGCGCAGGAACTCTTGGGTTCAACGTGCATATATAATCACCATTTGATAATGCAATTCCTCCAGCAGTTTTTTCTGTTTGAACTAAAATGGTACCTCAGTACTTATTGTTAATAGGTACTGGGAGGTGCAACAAGTACTAAAAACAATGAGTACCAAACAAATTTTTCCCATAAGAAATAATATAAACAATTTAATGCATTACCCAACTAAAAATACACAAAATGACCACAGAAGCTAAGACTGCAAGGGGACATACACAGGGCAAGAGCTACTGTGTGACTAACATGTGGCCCCTTGTTTCAGGTGGAAGGAGTAGCAAGTCATGAGGCAACTGATACCAACAACTTCTAGCTTTTGCGTCAAGCACAAAACAAATGATAAGTACCAGAACAAAATTTTGCATCAAAATGTGTCGATTTTCAAAGCAGTCAAGAACCAAGACATAATTGTACTATAAAACCTTTCTCATAGTGTGCACTATGTTAATCTTCACTTTGGTGCTAATATATTATGTCAATATTAAATCTGACCCTCTTCTACTATCCTTGACTCAGGATAATAAAAAGCGTCCTATTAGGTTCCAACAAAAGAGTAAACCTGAATATAAACACTTTGATATTGCATATGGTTCAATTATACAGTGTCATCCAAATCCATAATCTATTCATGTATCATTATCTTCAAAATAAAAACAAATAATAACTTCTTCAGAGAACCTGCAGATCTATAACAACACAACTGTTGATTCTTTGAAAAGCTCCGATGGAGACTTTCCATTGAAGGCAGGATAAATATAAGGCTCAAATAAAAATAATATGAGAAATTGTTAGCCCCTCAATTTGTAACATGCTTACAAATGAAGAAAATGTTAAATATACAAGGTCTGACAATACAGTTCGTGAACTTGTCCTAGAAAAAGTGCTACATACCTCATTGCTGAATATCACTATGGTCACCTTCAAAGTACTCCCCTTGAAAAGCTATGCACTGATGCCAGCACCTAGAACACCCTTCAAAGCCATTTTGGAACTCTTTTTTTCTGAAATGCCATCAGAGAAGTTGCCATATTACCCTTGATGTCCTGAATATCATCAAAATGTCTTCCTTTGAATATCTGCTTTATCTTCTGGTAAAGAAAAAAGTCATTGAGGTACAGATCAGGTGAGTAGGGAGGGTGTTCCAATACAGTTATTTGTTGACTGGCTAAAAATTCCCTCACAGATAGTGCCATGTGAGCTGGTGCATTGCTGTGATGCAAGAGCCATGAGATAGTGGTGAGAAGTTTAGGTCGTTTTCGTCTACCTTTTTCACACAGCCTTTTCAACACTTGTAAATAGTAAGCCTGGTTGACTATTTGTCCAGTTGGTACAAATTCATCATGAACAACCCCTCTGATATAAAAAAAAAAGGTGAATATTATTTTGAATCTGATTTGGAATGACAGAATCATTTTGGTCATGGAGAATTGGCTGACTTCCACTGTGCACTTTCACACTTTGCTTCATGTACACCCATGTTTCAGCATCAGTGATAAAATGGCCCAAAACATCGTCTTACCTCTCCAAAAGGTCTTGGCAAACTTCAACTCTCCTTTGTTTTTGTTCATTGGTGAGCTTCTTTGGGACCATTTTGGCACACACCTTTTTCATGCCAAGATTTTCAGTTAAGATTTTCCTGTTTCTCTATCAACATGTATCTGGTCTGCTATGCTTCTCACAGTCAGCTGACAATTTTGACACACAATTTGACCAATTTTTGCAATGTTTTTGTCCGTTCTATTTGTTACTGGCCACCCTGACCTCTCTTCATCAGTAATGCTTTCTCTACCCTCAGTAAAATGTTTACTCCATTTGTACACTGCCATTTTCATCATGGCATTATCCCCATAAACTTGGACTAACATGTCCCTGATTTCACTTCCACTCTTGCCAAGTTAAATAAGAAAATTAATGTTTGTTTGTTGCTCTAATTCAAACTCTGACATTCTCATGATGGCACACAAAAACATGCAACAATGACCACCACTCAGCCAGGCACCACCATATGTTGACATGAACACAGCTGTGGCACACTGATATACCAAGGTACAGACACACAAGGATATGTACCTAAGTGTTTTTTCATATCCGTGAAATTTTTGAAGCAGCGCTTATAAAAAGAGAGACAAAGTCAGTTAAATGTAACTCCCCCCCGACACACACACACAAGAAAGCATATTATTATACCTTTAAAACTCTACATAGAATTACTAATGTGTGGAGAAATCTAAAAATGACAGAGTGAGAGGTGCTCCTGGAAAACTCCCCTGGAGGTTACAACTAATAAAACAACTATAATTCAATGAAGGATTCCCTGTACAACATGCAAGTACAGCTAAGAGACCCATGCATCACATCAATGTACCAGGTGGGCAAAGAGGGGCAAACTGAGGAAGAATAAAGGGGGTTGCGAAGACATGAGGCTTGTGCAGGTCTCTGCTTGGAACTCTGTGGCTGGGAAAGGGAGGAGGAAGAAGGCGGTAAGTAAGCATTCTGGACCTGAGAATAGAAAAAGCTCAGAGGCCGCGGCTGTGAGACACTGCTATCAGACCTAACTTTGAATCCAGAAAGTGCAGACACTGGTGCCATGAGATGCTGCAACCCAACTTCACTCCTGTTCTGAGAGGAGAGGGAGCAACGGAAGCGGTGAGAAGCCACAGCCTGACCTCTCTCATAGAGGAGAGAAAGGCTGCAGGTGCCCTTCTCTGGCCACAAGCAGTCTTGTCTATGGGACCAGCAGACAAGACAGCTACGTCCAAAACTCAGGGCAGAGACCTCGGGGCAACCCGAACACAGAAAGGCATAAGCCTGCGCTGCCTGTGTGGCCCTCAGCACCAGGGAGAAAACAAAGGCACAAATCCTAGTTGGCCTCTTCAGCCACCTGTCAATCCTCTGCCCTATCCACCCTCCTCCCAGCATTAGCAGTGAGCCCCAAAGAAATTGCAGCAGTGATTGTCCACTTAACACGTTAAGCGCCATGTCAGTCCCCAGTGACTGACACTGAACTTTTGGTTCGGACCACGTCAGTCACCAGTGACCGACAGTATACTTTTCATGCAGGCCGTGGTATTATATGTTAACTGACATTATAAAATTTAAAAAATTACATTCTATTAATAAATTTTAAATAAGTAAGATGTCCCGCTTGTCTTTCCATTTTAAAATGGTTATTCCTTTTTTCTTTTTTTTTTCCTTTGCTATAATTTCTCCCCATTTTGGGGACATTTTCACGTTCACAGGTAAAGAAAAATCTTTTTCTTCACTGGAACAAGAAGAATTGCAGACAACCTACTGAATATAAAGTATTTCTAAAATAATACATTGTACAAATTGCGGTAAATAATAAATATTCACATAGTAAATATATTCTATATATAAACATTCAGCCTTATCGCAACCTAAACAGATCTCCGGTCACCAGCATTTCAGTGAAATCTGATATAACGGGCCAAGCGGTAAGCAAGACAAAATAGCCTGGGCACTTAATGTGTTAAGGAGAAGAATATCTACAGAGAAGCTGCCAGATTGAGGAATCAAGGAAATACAGTTCAAAAAGAAGGAAATCAAAAAATTATAGTATATGAGATAGAGAAAAACAACCTATCAGAGACAGAGCTCAATACCATGGTGATAATGATGCTTAAGGAACTTGGGGAAAATTTTCAAGAGAGAAAGCAAGTATAAAGATGTAGAGACCATTACAAAAGACAAGACAGAAATAAAGATTACAATAAAGGAAATAAAGAATGGAATAGAGGGCTCTCCAGACCAGATGACACAGGGTCATAAATCAGTAATTTGGAAGGAAAGGTAGCAGAGAACACCCAATTAAAACAACTAAAAGAAAAAAGAATTTAAAAAAATGAAGACAGCTTTAGATTCCTCTGGGACAACATCAAGCAGAACAACATTTGCATCACGCGGTACCAGAAGGGGTGGCAAAACAGCAAGGCATGGAGAACTTACTTGAAGAAATACCAGGAAGCACAGAGTCCCATTCGAAATGAACCCAAACAGGCACACACTGAGTCACATCATAATTAAAATGGCAATAGTTAAAGACAAAGAGAAAATTTTAAAAATAGCAAGAGAAAGGCAAATTGTAATTTATAAGGGAGCGCCCATATGACTCTCAGCTGATTTCTCATCAGAAACTTTGAAGGCCAGAGAGACTGGCAGAAAATATTCAATGTGATGAAAACCACGGTTCTACAACCAAGATTAATGTATCCAACAAGGGTATCATTCAAAATTGAAGGACAAAAAGCTTCCCAGACAAGAAAAAGCTAAAGGAGTTCATCACCACCAAGCCAGTACTACGAGGAATGTTAGAGGGACTTCTTTAAGATGGGGTTGGGAGGGGACAGCAAAATTACAAATAATAATAATGGCAATAGCTACATATCTATCAACAGTTATTTTCAGGTTATATGGATTAAAAACTTCAGTCAAAAGACTTGGAGGGTATTGCACTGAATGGAGGGTCAAACAAGGGAAGACAGATGCAAAGTCTCGTTGCCTATAGGTGAAATCCAAAGAAGAAAAGAAGCAAGCAAAACAGGAACAAATCCATAGATACAGGAAAGATTTTGTTTGTTGCCAGATTGGAGAAGGGTTGGAGGAGTGGGTAGAATAAGGGGAAGGAATTGGGAAGTTTAGTTTGGTAGTTACAAAGCAATACTTACAGGGATGTAGAGTATAACATGGGAATACAGTCAATAGTGTTGCAACAACTTTGTGTGGGGTCAAGTGGATACTTGATTTGTTGGGGTGATGGGAGGAGAGCTAGAAGAATGGGTGAAAAGGGGAAGAAATCAAGAAATACAAATTCATAGTCACAAAATAGTCACAGGGTTGTACACGGGGCATATAGTCAATAACATTGTAATAACTATATATGGTGTCAGATAGGAACCAGATGTACTGAAATGGGGCATCTGTAAATTATATGAAAGTCTTATCACTATGCTATACACCTGCCACCAATATAATATTGCATGTCAAATGTAATTAAAAAAAAATTTTAAAGAAAAAGGAATTACTAATGTGTGAATTCATTCTACATGTATTTTTTTTAAGATTTATTTTTATTGTTTTTGACAGAGAGAGAGAGAGATAGACAGAAAGAGACAGAGAGAAGGGGGAGGGCCCAGAGCAGTCTCCATAGTTGCACATAAGCTTTTGGCATAGTTTCGTCCCACAGGTGGGCACGTGGCTGCACAGGGCAGAAACCAGACTGGAGGCCTCCCACATGGGAAGCATGGCCAGGATGGCAGCTAAACCCGGGGCCTCCCATGTGAGAAGCTCACCCTGTTGAGAACCGAACTGGAGGCACACCCCAGCTCAACACACGGGTTCACATGGGTCAGGACCAGGACTCAATCCTTGGACCCCAGGGCTGTAAGATGAGCATTCAACCCGCTGAGCCATCCCAGCATCCCCTCTAGGTATATTTAATAAAAGGTTAACATAATGTCTTAAGATTATATTTCTAAAATAAAATTTTTATAAAAATTTAATGACATATTTTTGACCATTACCTCTTCTGAAAAGCTTTAATTTCTAATTCACATATTAGTTATCACTACAAATACTAAGAATGAATTCAGTTAGCAAAAGTCAAAAGAGGATTCATCCCATCTTAAATCATTAATGATCAGAAATTTAAGTCACATCTGTAGTAAACAAAGATTAAGTCTGCTTAAAAGGAAAGCAAACATGATGTTGCCTCCATATTCCTTTAGATCTAGAAAATAGATTTAAATTTCTTATACTTTGTACACAGATAATATATGGTACATGTAGACAATGAGAATATATTCCCCCAAGTTTTCAAGGACTAAGGTAACCCAAACTAAAAAAGGGATTTAGGACATATCTATTTAATGTCAAGCCTTTAAGAAACTCTTTCAATGTCATAACAATCTGATAAGCATAAACTATTTAGAATCTAAGATAATGTATTGAGATCATACTTTCTTTAATAGCTCTATAACTCAGATAACAGAAAATGGTCCCTAGTGAATGGGAATGATCTGCCACTATCATATGAAAAAGAATAATCAGAATTTAAGATATGTTTGATCTTTATTTTATGTCTTCATATCTTCAGGCTATAAGTTATCACCTCATCTTGAGGCAGTACTTATAGATTTCCCATATTAATGGGAATTTAGGTTCTCCATGAAAAAGATATAAGCACCTTGATTTTCAGCCCATCATTTTCAACACCAGTGAAGATTCTCTATGTCCCAAATGTAAATCCAGAGTCACTGAAACAAATTTCCTACATGCTATAAATTCAAAGCATCATTCAGAATAAGGTTTTCCATATTCCAAGTTTTCACTTAGCAATATTCCAGGTGTGTGCTTTGTCTTTTATTTCTAATCTGAAAAATTCTTTGTATGATAGTTTATCAATATAATTGAACTTACATTTAGGCAAGTAGATAGGCAGACTTGGTTTTAATCCAAAGTAATTTGTCTTAACATTATACATTATTATTTGGAGAGAAAAATTCAAAGTATGTAACTTCTAGGTTTGTTTTATTTTTCAAATTATGCATAGAAACAATACCTGAAGCTATATGCAAAACAGTGTTTGGAGTAAATAAGTAAAAATGTAAATTCCCATTCAAAAGTTACAAAATTAGAGTCTTAAAGTCATATTAAAAACCTTGGGATGCTGGGATGACTCAGTGGGTTGAGCACTCATCTTGTAACCCTGGGGTCCAAGGATTGAATCCCACCCCAGCCCAGGCTGACCCATATACTGAAGTGAGGTGTGCCCCAGTTCAGTTCTCACTGGGGCAAGCCTCCCATGTGGGAGGCCAGGAGACCCCGGGCTGGTTCCTGCCCTGTGCAGCCCTGTGCTCACCTGTGGAACGAAACTATGCAGAAAACTAATGACGTACAACTATGAAGACTGCTCTAGGCCCTCCCCCTTCTCTCTCTCTCTCTCTCTCTCTCTCTCTCTCTCTCTCTCTCTCTGTCAAACACAATAAAAATAAATCATTAAAACACTTTTAAAAAGAAAAAGAAAACTCTTGACAAGAGGATGTACCAGTGGACACAGCTTAGTATGACCTAAAGCAGGGGTGTCAAACTCAATTAAAACACGGGCCATTTGGTGCAACAGGCAAGACTCACACGGGCCACATCACATTTACAAACCTCGCCGGAACTGGGTCAGCGTGTTTATACACGCCCACAGGCCCCCAGGAAAGGCACTGGGCCACGTGTATACTCGTCTTCAGTAGTTAAAGGGTTAATGAGGGAATTGTGTGTACGGTATTGCCTCGATCTCCCCTAAACGCTATTTTCTTCATAACAATTTTTTCTATTTTCACTTTATTTCACAGCATCGTGGGCCACAAAAAATTACGTCGGGGGCTGCATGCGGTCCGTGAGCTGCCAGTTTGACACCCCTGACCTAAAGCTCTAAAAATGACTAAAAAATGACACCTCATTGTGAAGAGTTTATATTCAAGTGGGGATGAGACAGAAACCAAAACGAATAAGAGAGCAAGAGACAAAAGCTCTAAATAAAGGAAGATACTCATATTTCCTTCTAGGGAAAAAAGTATTTGTGGAAGACGTGGTTACTAAGGTAGCCCTTGATGAACAATCTATGTAAATAGGAGAGGATTCCAGGCTCAGGGAACAACATGAACAAAACCAGTCTCAGCAAAGTATAGAGGATGCTGAGGGACAATGCAAAGTCTATGGCCAGAACACAGGGCATATGGGCAACATAAGGGTGGACCACAGAAGGTTATGAAGCTGGTAGTTTAAGACCTCACATGCCACAGACATTTTAATTTTTTCTGGACTTTCATCATCTATACTCCACTCTTTTGTTTCAGGAATTCCCCATCTTATATCTGTCAAGAAGCAGAAAAATTGGAACATTGTCATGTTCACAACCTTCCTTAAAGCTAGGCTGAGAAATCTGACCCGGGATTTCCTCACCAGCCCCACTAGAAAACTAATGACATAAAGAAGCATAAACAGTGCAGACTACTTGCCTGAAAGAGGATGGCTGCTAAGGCAGCTATATCTGATTTCCAGTGACTGCAGGGGCCATGTTTGGTGTGTAAGCGCAGCCATAGTGGCATGTAGCATCACACACACAGAGGATGGAGCATAATCTGGCCCTGTCCCCCTGGCAGCTTAGACTCAACCTGGTTCTCAGGTTCTTTTAATAAATCTCCATTGTATAAATGAGCCAGAGGTGGTACCTGGCTTTCAGCCAAGAATCCTCACCTATTATAAACCATGCAAAAGTGCTTGACTTTTATTTTGTAGGATATGTAGAACCATAAGTCAATCAGAGGCAACTTAATTTTCTCCAAATGTGGGTTTAATTTAGAAGTATTATTTCTTTGATCCTCTAAAGAATTTTATAAGGTTAACCAAATTTCCCCAAGATTTACATAAGGACATATGTATGACTTAATGGTTTAAAACAATATAAATATAGACTATGTTTTCATTAGTACTTTGCAGAAGCTTTGAAATCTTGATTTTTTTAAACTTGAAGTTATTTTTTTGCCAAAATTTGTCCTCTGAACCAACAGATAAGAGGCTGTCCCAGTCCTAATCCCAGATCTGTCCAGCCAGAAACTGCTTTGCATTAAACACACTTGCTGCATCAACTTTGCAGATGAATGCTGTCTAAATGGTGGTCAGTGATTTATGAGCTACACAAAGTCAACACCTGAATGTGGCAACCTCAGTTTAGAGTCTGAGAACTGTGAATGTTGTGTTATTATAACACTTATTTTTGAATGCAATAGTTCCATGTGATTGACTCAGAATTTAGTAAAAAAGTAAATAAATAAATAAATAATTATCCCCACCTCATTTCTAAGGACAACAATTTTCGGTTTTCTTTTCTAGCCATTCTTCCTTTTTATTCCAGCAATTTCATTTGTGAAAAAATCTCCTTAAGCAGCTGTTTGTTAGCTTTGTTGTGGATGAATGAACTCTGAAAATGCAAACTGTGCCAAATGAATATTTTGTCCAAATGATAGATTGTCAAGAACCAACATTTTAATTGGATGAATGACAGAGTGGCCTCAAGAGTAATGTCTGTTCTTCTTCATTTGGCACAAGAAAATGAATATTCTAAGGTAAGAGTATAGAGTGAGTCTAATTTAGGGACAGAAAATAAAGATATAGACTGCCAAAAAGAAACATTTTCTTTTATTTCTTTTTTACTTCATAAATCATATAGACCAGGGGTGGCCAACTTTTCTGTATATAAGATCTACTTTTTATCTTAAAAGTGTGTCACGATCGACTTGTCATAGGCGTAGTCTAAGGGGGAAGAAGGGGTGTGAAATGCATACTATGTTTATACACTGTGTTTCAGTATAAGGTGCATTCCAGCGAGGAATGGGTAGATAAGTAAAATATATGTTCAAAACTATTTTTTTTTAATCACTTATTAAGTTTTCGAGATATAGGCTCATGAAGAAAATAAATTTCCAGACCCAACTTTTGATAGCAGCATTCCGTACATGCGGTAGCTAAAAAATTCGATTTTCCGACACTTTTTCAAGATAGATTTTTACTAACTTAAAATGCAATTTAATTTTTTTATCAACTGCAATGTATAAGTTGTTGTACTATTTGTTTGTAAATATGAAAAAGTTGTTATAAAAATGCACAGTATGGCTGATAATTTGATTTCAATATTTCACTTTCGCATTTTTTTGGGGGGCCAAGAAAATTTATCATGAAAGAATAATATGACTTACTTTTTGCTAATCTATCAATAGCGCGCTGAGTACACCTCGTACTGAAATATAGATATACGGCTTATCTACCTACGTAAACAACAACAACAATAATTATTTAAAGGGCCAAAAAACTCAAGTCCAGGGGAATTAAAAGAACATGGATAATTATTAACAATATTTATTAATTCAAAGTAGCTACAGATAAAGACAGATTTAGAATTAACTTTGTTGCCTTAACATTAATGGGAAGACTGAGTTTGCATGTCTCTAACCAAGGAATCATAATTAGATGTATATCCTGACAAAGATAATAATAATGAGTCTTCAGTATGGGAATCAGTCAGGACAGAACGTTGTTTAGTCTTCATTAGCTTCAAGTACGAAAATGCCGATTCGCATAGGTATGTAGATCCAAAACAAGAATAGATATATTCGCTACATTTGGTGATACTGGGATATTTTTCTTGGTTGACATATTTCCAAAAACCTTCTTCAAATTTTCTGGCTTGTAAGATTAAGTCAGTTTGTAAAATTATAATTTCATTTCCTAATGCCTTTTGATCCATATGAAATATGTCTGAAAGTTTTTGGCTAATGCGTTTCACACTTAAATCTTTTTTAAAAGGAAAAGATATAAATTCCACAACTTCTTTAATATTTTCAAAATCCTGGAATCTTACGGTACCTCAAAATCTTCAATTACTTTTTGGATTTCCGCGACGTATTTGTCGATCTTATAATTAATATTTTTATGTTTTTGTAGGTTATCCTCCATATTTGGAAAATGATTCAGATTATTTTGTTGCAGATCTTCTATTAACAAAATAAATTTTGTTTTATATGCGTCTATGCAGCTGATCATATCAATTACTGTTTTATTTT
>PVKE010004445.1:0-20845 GCA_004027555.1 Craseonycteris thonglongyai
TCAGTGCATAGTTATTTCTATTTTACTTTTTTTGACAGATAGAGAGAGAGACAGAGACAGAGACAGTTAGAGAACCGAACTGTGGGAACTCCCCAGTTCAGCATGTGGGTCCTGCCTGGGCCGGAGCCGGGATTCGATCCTCGGTCCTCATGGCCTCAAAGCGAGCGCTCAACCCGCTGAGCCGTCCCGGCTTTCCCCATTAAAGATTTATTTTTATTGTTTTCGACAGAGAGAGATACAGAGACAGAGACAAAGAGAAGGGGGAGGGCCTAGAACAGTCTCCACAGTTGCACATCATCGGTTTTTCCACATAGTTTCATTCCACAGGTGGGCACGGGGCTGCACAGGGCAGAAACTGGGCTGGGGTCTCACCCCTGTGAGAACTGAACTGGGGGCACTCCCCAGTTCAGCATATGGGTCCTTGCTGGCTGGGGCCAGGATTCGATCCTTGGTCCCCAGGGCTGCAAAGTGAGCACTTAACCTACTGAGCCATCCTGGCTTCCCCAGGACTGAGTTTTAAACCCACACAGTCTTGACCCCTGGCCTTGGGCTCTGAAGCATGAATCTAAGTGTTTAATGAACATATAAATGATTGGGAGAACTAAAACTAAGCAGAATGTGGAGTCTTGAAGGCATGGTGGAAGCAATGCACTAGGTGTAGAGAGAATCAAAGCATTGTAGCCCACAGAATCAAGTTGACAATAGAGCTTAGCCTTAGGGTGGGTAGGGTGTCAACCTGTGCATTCCTGAGTCCAGAGTCCAGATTTAAAACCACAGCTAAAACTGAGGAAAGGACAGATTATGCACAGATGTGAGGGAAGGGTAGGGAGGGGTGGGCAATAAGACTGGAGGAGAGGGGAGCAGAGCTGTGCGTTTTGACTGTCAGGCCAACAGTTGTGGTCTTGAGGGTGTGGGAATGGTGTACCACGGAATATTTCCACACAGGGCAGAGCCTCTTGTTTTAGGCTGTAATTGGCTTTGTGTTTCAGCTGCAATGACTCCAGTGCGAGTTGCATAGGGCACCTCATTTAATTGTCCTAGTAATCCCAGGAGGTCCAAGTTACCATTCCCATTTTACAGACGACATGTGGATGCTCAGAGAGTTGAGTTTTCACAAGTTTATCAACTATTAAATGTCAGAACTAGGACTATAATTCCTAGGCTTTCCCACTACAGGTAGACACTTCCACAACTCCAAGGAGAAAGGACTGATGCCGTCAGACCTACCTCAACTTCCTAAGCCTTAGGGAAAGCAGAAGTGTTCTCTGGTCCCTTCTCCCTTCTCATCGTTTGAGGCCAGTTATGGGAAAGAGAGTGTGACGTGGAGGGAGAAGGGCGAGGGTGGGGACAGCGGGGCTGGCTGGGGCATGAGTGGAAAGAGCCTTGTGGAGGAGGGGAGGACTGGAAGAGAGACAGCAAATTGTTTCTGGATGGAATTTTCCAGACAGGGCCCCAGTCAGAGAATAAACGTGCCTTCTGAATACTCACTGTAATTGTTATTGACCTTTAGTGAGATGAACAAAATTACTCTCCCCTACCCCTCCACTCCCTCCCCTTTTTACAAAATCATTTTCCCTGACTTTTCAAAAATGAGGTTTGGCCAGCCCCGCCCTGACTGCCTACTGTGGGAAAACAATGCATCTCCTTATGGCCCCAAACGGAGCATTTGCAATTAATCCATTGATCTCAGTAGAAAACCCTATTGTATCAGGGCCTGCCAGGAGAAAGCTGCATCCTGCCCCTCTCCCGCCCTGCACAGAATGTTCATTGAAGTCAACCCCAAATTGATGGCAGGATATGGCCCTAAGAGCCTCCAAATGAAAGGGGCCCAGAAAATAACTTCAGCTGGGTGGGGGAGGTGGGGAGAGTGGAGGAGGGGCTAAGTTTCCTCTGACGCTGTGGGTAGGGGTGTAGGGGCAGGATCTGCCTGTCAGGAACTTTACAAATTGTGAAGGTTTCTGTTTGCCCTTGGCTCTCAGTGCTCCTTAGTTTGTTCTGCAGCTTTAGAGCCTTAACTATTTGGTTGGCTGATAATTGTTTGGCCTTTTGTTGATGCGGATAAAATAGACAATACTGATGTTCCCTGGGACCTATTGGGCACTGAACAACCCGTACCTCATTTACTTCTCAAGTAACTGGTGAGATTAAGAGGACTCTTGTTGAGTGAGCCCACCTGCCAGGTGCTTTACGAATTCTTTTTTATATAACCCTTCTAGTCCTGGAGGTGAGCAGAGCTGGCTAGTTGAACAGTAAGACCTAGGACACACTTTTTCAAGAGGCAGTAAGCACTAACATCACTGGAAATGTAAGACATATATTCTCTGGAGCTTCTCTGAGAGGAAGTATGTGGCTGGAAGGTAGAGTTACATAAGCTGCCTGGACTGAGGAATAAGGTATCTAAACTGTCTTTCATGAGAGACAGTGAGATAAATACAGTACTTTGTTTGGCTGAGTGGAATACTTGGTGGCATGCTGCCATCCTGGGACACCATGCGTGTTGGTGAGGTTGTGTGCTGCTCCCATATACTGTGTATACTGCATATACCCTATGTGTGTGTACACACAGAGCCCTGTTACATATCATGTACAAGCAAGACCTTCCAGGGTCCCCCATTTCAGCTCTTCCTTCATCCAATAAACTCTCTCGTAAATAAATGTTCAACAAGTCTTCAAAGAACTTCAAGCCCTCACACCATACCTGCAGTGTCAGTCGGTCCTAACAGTGGGTATTATTCCCATTTTATAAATGAATACATGAAGGCACCACAAGATGAAATGACATATTGGAAAATCCACAGCTATTAAGGAGTTAATTCTGACTCAATGCCAGTGTAAGCTCTAGGAAAACCAGGTCCTTTTTATCTATTCAGAACTATACCACCCACATCTATAGAGCTGTATACCACTTGTATCTAGTATAATGCCTGGCATGTAGAAGGTGCTCAATAGATACTTGTTTCATAAATAAACAAGCTACCTTTTGCTCTTTTCTAGAATATGTGGGGCCCTGATTCCTCTCTGCCTGCCTGGTTGTTATATGGCTATTTGTCTGGTCCTTATGTTTTTAGATGATCTTTCTAGAAAGGTCTTCTGATAAATCCCCTCATATAGTTCAGTTAAAGGAGGAAAGTGGGATTTTTCAGACCAAAAAAAAAAAAAAGGGAAAGAAAAAAAGAAAAAGAAAAGGTATGCTTCCTTTCATCAGAAAACAAGACCTCTGGAATTCCTCAAGTTTCCCATCTTGGCTTCCAAGAAACTTAGAATTAAATTTGGTGTTCAATTTCATATTATTCTTGGATTAGATTCAGAGTATAGCCCCCCTCCCCCACCCCCATATTCTGTGGTTTAAGCTCTTTCTCTCTCTCAACATGGTTCAATTTTACAGGTGCCTTTTGGGTGTGGAGAAGACATAGTCTAATAATAATAGTGCTCTTGACATCACTGGGGTCTTATGTTGTCCAGAGCCTCCTATATGCCAAAACCTCCACTGTGAAGCTCCGCCCAATCCCACACTTTTGCTATAAAATTTATAGCTCATCTGCGCAAGTGGTTCTCAATCAGGATGGGGGTGGAATCAGTGAATTTGCACTCCAAGAGACATTTGGTAATATCTAGTTTTGGTTGTCTCTGGTATCTATTATATTATAGTAGCTAGAGGCCAGAGATGCCGCTTAACATCTTACAATATATAGGGCAGCCCTCACATAAAAGTATTATCCAGCCCCAAAGGCCAAGTGTCAAGGTCTGAGAAACCTTTATCTATACCTGTCAACTCTAGCTATACCTGTCAACTGTCAGAAAGCATGCTATGAAATCATTTGAACTTCAGGCTTTTTTTCTGCCCCTGGCTGAGGCTCCCCATCCATTCTCTCCTGAGCAGGCTACCCATCGTTCCCCTCTCCTCTCAGCTTCTGTCTTGCTCACACACTAAAGGAACCCGGACAAATGAGAACCCCATCATCTACGTCTTTTCATCTTTGATTTTCACACAGATTGAAGCCCGGCAGCTCTTCTGTTTACTAAGTTACAGGATGATCATACATCTTTGGCACTGGGAGAAGAGAGGTAAGTTCAGAATGAAGTGGTTTTCTTTTTCTGATGGCCTTTAACTACACAGTCACATTGAAGAAGTTAATAAAAATATAGCTCCCCAGAGAGCTATACTGATAACTTTTGGACAGCGCTTGGGTATTTTTGCTGTGTTAGCATCGTTGCAATGAAGGCATTCCTCACATTCGCCTCTGCAAGCCTGTGTTCTCTGAGTTGATTGTCAGTAGTATCAGCCCTTTGGGCTAGGAGACAATTTTATTGCCAACAATCTGGACTCCACTCTGTCCTGGCACCCTCATAATCTCTAAAGTATAACTTTTCTTTCTCATCAAGCTGCCTCATTTAGATGTCTGGACATCTGCCTCAGTTTCCCTGCTTGACACCTCAGGTTCTTTCTGGAGTAGAGTTCAGGTTTGAACTAAGTCGGATGGGTTGAAACCAGGCTGCTAAGTCTACTTCTCCTGCTGGGGGCAGGGGGGCGGAAAGGTGCTTGATCCTGCTTTCTCTACTCGTCCTTCACAGACAGGGTCCTTGCTGCACCATGATGATGCCTCATGTAGTGACCACCTGATCGTGAACATTGCCAATGGCTGTGTCCAAGTGAAGGACAGCACCCTGTGGTGCTAACACGGGGGGAGAGGAGTTCAGGCTCACTTCATCCGTTAGACACGGATTCACTCCATAGCATTGGACACCGGGCAAAAGAGCGGTGTGCCAAGCACTGTGCTAGCTATTGGGTTCACAGGATTAGTAAGATCCATCACTAGCTCACAAACAGACCAAATGGAAACATACCATGCTCCGAGCATGGGAGGTTAGTGGACCACCCCAGAGGACATCCAACTCAGCCTGAGGGGAGGTGGGCAAGGTAGCCTTCCTGGAGGAAGGGTGCTTGGGGCAGGTTTTAAAGGACTTCTTAATGGCTCAACCAGCTCCTCCAGCCAGACTGATCTGTCCAGCAATGGCCTCACACTGCTTCTCCTCCTCCTCCTCCTCATTCCTCTCAGCACCCAGCTCCTCACATCATCTGTGGGGCTATACTTGAGGCAACTCTCTTAGACAAATAAATAAATAAGTAAAAAGGAAAAGAGAACTGGGAAAACTTTTGTAGTCTGTGAAGTTATACCTCAGTTTGTGAGTAAGGGGGATCCCAAAGGTTCAACTTGGGGTTCCTTCTGGTCAGTAGCCAGCTGCTTCAAGATCCTCACACTGAAGCCTTCTGTCTCCTGTTGGAAATGGCTGCCAGGGTGGGAGTGGGGTTGCCACACCTGTCAACCAACTCCACTCCTCCTTTATCCCTCAAAAAAGAGACCAAACCCAGAGAGGTACCAAATCAGGGGTCAGAGTATTTTTTGAATTCCTATAGCTCAGAGTGGTGGATGTTATTGTTTCCACTGTATAGTTGAAGAAACTGAGAATCAGATGGGTTGAGTCACTTGTTGATAAATAAAGGAGCCAGGATTCAAAAACCGGGCTTTTCAGTCCAAATCCACATTCTTCACAGCTCGTGTTGTTAGCACAGCTGGCTCCATGAGCAGTGAAGAGCTAGTCAGAGCCCCTGTGCTTTTTCCTTCAGGCTTTGCTCTCACAGAGTTGCTTTGGAGATGAAACAGAACCAGAACAGAGCTCGTGTGTTTTGTTACACCACACCTCTTTTTCCCAAGGTTTTAAAGGCATGAATCTATTGATCTAAATACTCAAATTCTCAACAGGGACAGTAAATAGAGGCTGGAGACTGAAATGCTGTTTTGGAAAGAATGAAACAACCCTTGCACTGTTGCTATTCAATTCCGGAGACCTGGTTAGAAAAATATTTTTAAATAACGGAAGGAAGAGTAACTCTGCACTCCCAAAATGTGGGCTGCCCGTGGGGGTGGGGAACTTTTGCCCTAGGATGCTGTTCCTAGGAGTGGACATGTGCAGCCCCAAGCCGCCATCAGGAGATGAAAGGGAATCAGTGTTTCCTCCTATTGTCTGAGCTTTCTGCCTGCTTTGTTACCATAACATTCCTTTCTGGAATTCCATCAATGTGGAGTGTTCCCCTCCCCCAGAAACGATGAAAAGCGAACAGTTGGCAAAGCCAGCCAGGAAAGACCCGTGGTTCACTCTGAACTGAGTAATATCACGTGTCCTGGAACTGTTTGCTGCTCCCAGGTGAAGTTTGAGCTTAAAGAGGATAACACATCCACATTGAACCGAGTGAAAGATGGACTCTTACCTGGTTGCAGGGTGTGGTGTAGGCTTTACAGTGAGGCACTGGGCCGGCTGACAATGACTTGGGGGTCAGAGGACCTAGTAGGCTCAAATCCTTACTTCACTCTTGACTAGTTGAGCAAGGTCCTTAACTTTTCTGAACTTCATCCGTGCAAATAGGAATCCTGTGTAGGTGATGTGGACTCGTGAAAATGAAGCAAGCTAGGGGATATCAAAGTACTTGGCACATGGTAGCTTTCACATCATTCTCCCTGTTGTCACATCCCTTCCACCTGCACAGTCTCCAACATGGAGATTTTGAGTTGGCCAAGTATAAGAAACAGATTAAACAGGAAACTTCAAACACTGGCAACTCTACTTAACGAATGAGGAATTGTATGTATGTATGTATGTCTGGAGCAGATAGTTTGTAAGAGAAGTAAAGAGTACTTGATTGAGGCTAGCTGTCCATGTGGGTTGTCAGCATTGCTTTGAGTACTGTGTGTGTGTGTGTGTGTGTGTGTAAAATAAACCTATCATTTATAAAGCACCTGCTCTATCCTGGCTGCTTTGTGAACATTATCTTGTTTAATCCTTATAATCATATTATGTAGTAGGGATTGTTATCCAATGTCCACATAGGAATTAAGGCTGAGAGAGCTAGCTAGTCAGTAGTGAATTTTTTTGAAGACTTTATTTATTTATTTTTTTAGAGCAATCTTAGATTTACAATCAAATTGAGAGGGAGGTACAGAGATTTCCCATATCCTCTGCCTCCACACAAATACAGCTTTTCTTATCAACACCATGCACCCGAATGGTGTTTTGCTTTGTTTTGTTTTTTTCTAAAAATGAACCTATACATCATTGTCACCCAAAGTTAACAGTTTACCTTAATATACACTCTTGGTGTTATACTTTCTGTGGGTTTGAACAAATGTGTAATGACTTATATCCATTGTTATAATATCATAGAGTGTTTTTACTGCTCTAAACATCCTCTGTACTCTGCCTATTCTTCTCTTCTCATTGCCCACCCTCACCTACCCCTGGCAACCACTGATCTTTTTACTGTCTCCATAGTTTTGCCTTTTGCAAAATGCCATATAGATAGAATCAGACAGCATATAGCCTTTTCACATGCTTTCACTTAATAATATACATTTAAGGTTCCTCCATATTTTTTCATAGCTTGATAATTCATTTTGATTTAGCACTGAATAATTGTCTATTTTCTGTATGTACCACAGTTTATTTAGTTATTCACCTACTGAAGGATGTCTTGGTTGTTTCCAAGTTCTGACAGTGATTAATAAAGCTGCTATAAACATCCATGTGTAGGTTTTTGTGTGGACACAACTTTTAAGCTCCTTTGGGTGAATACCAAGGAGTATGATGGCTGGAGCATGTGGTAAGAGTACGTTTAGTTTTGTAAGAAACTGTCAAACTGTCTTCCACAGTGGCTATACCATTTTGCATTCCCATCAGCGATGAATGAGAGTTTCTGTTGCTCTACCTCCTCACCAGTATTTGGTGGTGGTGTTGTTTTTCAGATTTTGGCCACTCTAATAGATGTACAGTGGTATCTCCTTGTTTTAATTTAATTAGTAATTCCTTGATGACAGATGATGTGGACTATCTTTTCATATGCTTATTTGCCATTTGTATGTCTTCTTTGGTGAGGTATCTGTTAAAGTATTAGCCCATTTTAAAAATCAGGTTGTTTACTTTCTTATCATTGAGTTTTAAGAGTTCTTTGTATATTCTGGGTAGCAACCCTTTATCAGATGCATCTTTTGCAAATATTTTCTCCCAGTTTGTAGCTTGTTTTCTCATTCTCTTGCTGTTGTCTTTTGTAGGGTAGAAGTGTTTATTTTTAATGAAATCCAGTTTATCAATATTTTCTTTCATGAATGTGTCTTTGGTGTAGTATCTAAGAAGGCATCACCATACTCAAGGTCATCTAGGTTTTCTCCTATGTTATCTTATAGGAGTTTTATGGTTTTGCAGTTACATTTGGGTCTATGATTCATTTTAGTTAATTTTGGGAAGACTGTAAGGTTTGTGTAGATTCTTTTTCTTCTTTCTTTTTTTTTTTCATTTTTGCATGTGGATTGTCCAGGATCATTTGTTGAAAAGATGAAAAGACTACCTTTGCTCATTGTATTGCCTTTGATTCTTTGTCAAAGATTGATTTACTATATTTATGGTAATTTATTTCTGGGATCTCTATTCTGTTCCATTGATCTATTTGACAATTCTTTCACCAATTACACACAGTGTCTTGATTACTACAACATTATAGTAAGTTTTGAAGTTGGGGAGTTTCAGTCTTCCAACTTTGTTTTTCTCGTTCAAAATTGTTTTGCCTATTGTGGGTATTTTGCTTCTCTATATGAACTTTAGAATCAGTTTGTTGACAGTCACAAAATAACTTGTTGGAATTTTGATTGGGATTATATTGAATCTATAAATCAGATTGGCAAGAACTGACCTCTTGCCAATATTGAATCTTGCTATCCATGGTTATAAAATACCTCTCCATTTATTTATTTGATTTCATTCATTAAAATTTTATATTTTTCCTCATAAAGGTCTTATACATATTTTGCTAGATTTATAATGAAGTATTTCATTTTGAGGGGTGCTATTATAGATTGCATTGTGTTTTTAATTTTAATTGACTTTTATATATTAACCGTATATTCCACAACCTTGCTACAATTCCTTATTAGTTCCAGGAGTTTTGTTGTTGTTGATACTTTTGAACTTTCTGCATAGGCAATCATGTCATCTATGGCAAAGACAATTTTATGTCTTCCTTCTCAAGCTATAGGCCTTTTGTTTATTTTTCTTGCCTTGTTGCACTAGCAAGGATTTCTGGTATGATGTTGAAAAGAAGAGGTGAGAGGGAACATCTTTCCTTGTACCTGATCTTAATGGGAAAGTTTGAATTTGGAGTCATGACAGTGCTTGTAAAGTGACTGCAAGCTTTGGTTGACATGCTTCCTTCAGCTCATAGGCCCTGCCCTCCTGCCTTCCCCCAACCTTTTCCAGTACTCAGTGCACAACCCATGGCTCTGAGTCCTTCCCAGCTCACTCCTACTCAGAATTTTAGCATGATTTCCCCTGTGTTTCTGAAGCATGGCACTTGCTTGTCTTGGTAGGGCATACTTCATTCAACAAACATTTCATTTAATAGATGCTTACTGAGTGCCTGTTGAATTCCTGGCGTTGTACAACAAAGAGACTGCTCAGGGAATTAGGACTGGTTCTTATGCTGAAGAACTCATGTTCTGCTGGGGATTAGAGATCTTCTTTTACTGGGCCATCTCCACTCTGGACTGTGGGTACCTTGAGGACAGGGAATCTATTTATCTTTGTACTTCTAATGCTTAGTAACTGTGTGGCCCAGAAGTCTTTCAGAAAATGTCAGGCTATAGAAAAATCAAAGATAGAGAGAGAGGGAGGAAGGAAGAAAAGAAAACATGAATAATTTATTCCACAGTTATCTACTAAGTGCCTAAAATGTCCCAGGCCCTGATATACAATAAATAGTACACATGTGGGTGGGTGGGTGTTTGTGTGTATATATACACATGAAAAAGGAGAAATTAGTGGCGAATGTCTGCAGAGCTCTGAGGACAAATCAGAGGACACCCTCTTCATATGAGCTTTCTGAACTGAAACTTTCAGTATCCAGAAGAAAGAAGAGAAGGGACCTGTTTAGATGCCCAGCTGAGCTGTTAAGTGGTGGTAGTTTGAGAGGACTCCTCAAGCAATTTCTGAAAGCAGGTAATTTTTGCAAATAAGGGCTTGCCAGCATACGGTATGTGGATGATATAATTTCTTTAATTGAAAGTGTTATCTTAACCAGAGAGTTTTGCAGAACCCCAAAACAGAGACATCTGTTGCTGTTTTTGTTCTTTTCCCCAGCAAACAATCTGGTAGTGAAAAATAGGAACGACTAAATGGAATACCAGGGAAAATTATGGACTTGAAAAACAAAGCCTTACATCTTTAAGAGGAGGGTAATTAATCAAGGTGCAAGGAATGCAGCTTCTGAACAGTCTTCTGTGAGTTCTTGGGTCAGTATAGCTCTACTTCTTTATTTATCAATAATTATTAAGACAGAACCAATGGGATGAGCTTGTGGCAAAGTTAGTACATTTTTCTGTTGTCCATGAAACTTAGCTGTTATTAATAGCTTTGTGCTGCTGGTGTCTTGGATCGATCTCCAGACCAGAGACTTGGATCCTTTGGTCTCTTGGACACCTCCTCTTGATACCCCACAAACACCTCAAACTCAGCTGATTAAAACTGACCATTAGTCACTGGAACCTACTTCTCCTCCTTTATTTTGGGGGCATGCCTCACCATCTACTCAGTCCCCCAAGACTTCCAACTCCTAAAGACCCTACACAAGCTAAAAATGAAGACCTGTGGTATCCCCTTTGGAAAGATTCTCTACTTTGCTTCTTCTTCTTCTCCATGCCTCCTACCTCTGTCTGCATCCCTCTCTCCGATTACTGCAATGGTCCTGCTCCTCTCCAGGCCTCGATTTAACCTTGATCCCTATATCAGTGAGGCTCAGCAAGAAGCAGAGTTCACCTCGCATACTTCAAATGAAGAACATTAGTGAAGGGATTCTATAGGGCTGTGGGGCAGGGTTAATGAAACGAACCAGGGATGTTAAGGCAACAGAGACTAGCAATGGCTAGAAGCTCCTTATCAGCTCTAGGACTGAAAGGACAAGTGGAAGAAATAAAGATATTGAAGCCTAGTGAGAACTAAAACCATGCAGGAAGGGCTGCCCTGCAGGAAATACCAGAGAGGCTATGTGGAAGCTGGGAGGGAAAGGGAAAAAAATCACACAATGCTCTCTCTACCCACCTCCTTTCTCCTTGTTGTTGTTTCCAATAGTTTGAACTCAGAATTTGGATTCAGGGGAGTCCAGAAGATACAGTCAGCTGAGGTCAGTCTCCCGGGGAACAGAACAGGGCAAAAAGTATCTGAGAGTGGATTTGGGAACATGAAGGAGGGGGAAAGGGAAGAACTAGTCTCTTGTCTCTTGTCCATTCTATACTCTGATACCCAAGTGTTAGTTCTAAAACCCTGGCAATGTCTCTCCTTGGAGATATTTTAGAAACTCCCCATTGCACTCAGAATAGAATCAAACCTCGTTAAGCTAGCGTTGACTCTTCCTGTTGACCCTTCTTCTTCTTCTTTTTAAAAATATTTTTTAAATTTTATTGTTTTTGATAGAGACAGAGAGAGACAGAGAGAAGGGGGAGGGCCCAGAGCTGTCTCATAGTTGTACATCATCAGTTTTTTGACATGATTTCATTCCACATGGGTGGGTGGGGGCCACTCAGGGTGGGAACTGGGCTGGGGGCCTCCCACATGCAGACACGCCCCCTCAAGCTAGAGGCTGAAAAGGGGTGAGGGTGGGGGTGGGGGGTGGGGGGAGAGCTAAATGGGGGGCCTCCCGCATGGGCAGCACATCCCAGTTTAGCATATGGGTCCCCAGAGGCCAGGGCTGGGGCCTGGGCCAGAATTTGACCCTCGGTCCCCAGGGCTGCAAAGCGAATGCTTAACCCACTGAACCATCCTGGCTCCCCACTTTTGACCCTTCGGACCTCTCTATCCTCATCTCTCCACTTCTGGTCCTTACTCACACACCCCAACTACATTATTTACTGGCCCCAAATATACCATGTTGCCTTAGTAGAGTAAATGTTTCCTTCTTTCCTTAGAATGCCCTCTTCTCCCTACCTAAATCCTCCCAACATCATGTGCCTGGTCAAGTGTGCAAGTCTTTCTCCCAAACCTATGTCACCTCCTCTGGAGAACCTTTTCAAGTCTTTTCACTCCACTACTGAATTAATCACCCTGCCTCTGAGCAATTTCCATTATACACATTTTTCTTTTTGCACTATTGACAGTTTGTCATTTGTTCTTGAACATGTCTGTAATCCCTCAGCCAGACTGGCAACTACTTGAAGGCAAAAACTGTGTCTTATGTATCTTAATCCCAGGGGATTGTCATAGTGCTTGGAACATTTGTTCAGTACATATTTAAGGAAGGAAGAAAAGAAGAGAGCAAGAGAAAGGGAGGCAGGGAGGGAGGAAGGGATGATTACCTAAGATAAGGATGCTGAATCTCAGAAACAGTGGGACGAGGCTTGGCAGTTAGATTTTGGGATTGGCAATCAGTGGATTCAGTTTCAGCCCTAGGTCTTAAATTTTAGGGCACAAGTTCTTTACTGAACTAGAAACTTCACAGAACAGATACTTAGAAAATGTTGAATTCAAGTTTGACTTGAATGTGCTTCAGCAATTGTGCAAGCTACCAAAAGGGTGAATATCTACAGGAATTTTTAAGAATGCTTAACACATGACCTATAGTTGTGGGATGTAACAGTGGGTAATGGCCTCCCTTTTGCAGATCTCCAAGTGTTTTGCAGAAAGGGAAAGTGACTGAGACTTCCAGTATTTAACCTTGTGCTTGCTTGGGTTGTTTTTACTCTTCTTCACTGATGCAGTCTTATCTTGTGAACTGGAATGCTTACTCTTTGAGGTAGAGGCCACATCTTAGACCACATTTTCTCAAATTCAAAGACATACTTTTTCTTTCAAGTTTAGTTTTTCTGAAATCAACATGGATCTTTACAATCGATATGTGTCTATGCTATAATCTTTTTTTCCCCCCTCTTCAGCCTAAAATTTATTAAATCAACAGTGCTTCTTAACATGAACGGATCTTAGAATTTAAGAAATACTGTAATTCTATTATACGAATATTACTCTCAGCTCCCTGATGGGCACATATAGAGTGTTCTATAAATACCCTCTGGTTAATTTATTACTCTCAGTTTTTAGAAACACAATATGGACTTACCCAAGGGCTGGAATATTGAGTAAAAACTAATGTTTTCTGTATCTACAGTTGAAACAATTATTTGTTTACTTTCTGTCCTTAATATCAATCCTTTCCCAGGAGGTAGCTTTCTTCCTACTTTACAGATAAGAAAACTGAGGCTCACAGGGAGATGCTATTGTTTAAATTGTATTTTCCTGAACTGAGAATCCATGCTTTTTCCACTATGCCAAACCAGCACCTTGAAAAGCTCAGTTCAAAAGGAAGATTTTATTGATTTTCTTTCCCAGATAATGATGATCTTTATCTTCTCTATATCTCCTAACATTCTGTCTGTGTCAAGCTAATGCCCTCATTGCTTTATGCCTTAAATTATGGTAATTTATGCATATCTTGATTTTTACCACTAATACCAACTCCTTGAGCGGCAACTAACAGACCAGCTTCTACTAGGAGATGTTGGAAACTTCCCTCAGATTCTTATGACCTTTTTTGTAAAACATAATTTAAGCCTGGGCTGTGCATCTGCGTGGTTCATCTGTGATGGTAAGGTGGGGTTGTGTTTCCAACTCGTCTCTACATCCTTGAGTGATTGATTTTCTTTTAAATTCATCCTGCCTCAACACTACGGCTTGTTGTCTAGGAGTAATGTGGACCCCCACATAAGTAATGAGGATTTGGAGTTGTAATCATAATTGCATACAAATTTCCTCTGAGTACAATGAAATAATGTCACTAACAGTAATAAAAGCCATGTTTTGGTGTCATTTTATAGACTAAAACTAATTTCACATTGATTATGTTGTTTCATTCTCAGAACAACCCTATAAGTCAAGTAACCTTATACCCATTTTCCATAAAAGGAAACTGAGTCTAAGAGTCACTCAAGGCCCCCACTTACAAAAGGGCCAAAGCTAGAATGCAATCATGCATCTCCATATCCACACTGCTTTTAATGATACAATAAACGCTATTGTGACTACTTTTGTTATATTCATAACATGACTCTATCTGATGTAAACTCATTATAGGTATGCATTTCCTATTGGCCAAGTATTTGATAGAAATCTGTTGTAGGGGATGCTGATATAGCTCAGTGGGTGAAGGCTTGCCTTTCAATTGAGAGGTTCAGGGTTCGATTCCCAGCCCTCGCCTGTGCAAACCCATATGCTGAACGCCTGTGTAATTGGTAACCACCAGATGGCTCGGTAGCGAAGGTTCTTGCTGTCCATGCAGAGGGACCCCAGTTAAGTGCTCACCCTGTGCAGCCCCACATCCACCCATGTGGAATGAAACCATGTCACAACTAATGAGGTACAAATATAGGGACTGCTCTGGGCCCTTCTCCTTTCTCGAGTGTACATAAGGTGACCAACTTTTTTCCAATGAAAAGGAGGACAGCTGATTCTGGGTGGTGAGCACATAATGTGAAGCATGGGTGATGCGATATGGACTTGTACATCTGGAAACTGTCTAATTGTTACCAATCAATGTCACCCCAATAAATTTAACAACCAAAAAGAAAATCAATTGCACAACCAAAAAAAAAAGAAAAGAAAAGGAGGACATCTAGTATTACATATCAAAAAGGAGGACACCTAGGAGGACACTTTTCAAGGGAGGACAGAACTTCCAAAAGGAGGACTGTCCTCCCTAAAGGAGGGCGGTTGATCACCTTAGTGTACACTATCTCTCTTACCCTCTCTCAAAAACAATAAAGTAAAAAAAAAGAAGAAGAAGAAACATGTTGTGGAGCTAGAGCTCCCCAGGTGATGTCAGTCATATTTTCCATGGAGGTGAATGAACTACAAAGATGAAGAGAATTACTCAAGAACAGGAAGGCTTTTTTTTCCGGCCATTAGGCAGGGCTCTTATAGAGCAAGTGGACAGAGCCCTGCACTAGACCAACCACATAGTTTTGATACCTGCCAATGGATGGCCCAGAACAGATCCTGGACGTGCTGAGTCTGATTGCCATCTGTGGCCATGAACCACTGACCTGGGTTAGTGACTGTGAGGTCTAAAGCAGATGCTTTACATTTGTCCTGCTCAGGAAACACTTTAGGAGTGTGGATTGTCACTGGGCTCCTGGCAGTTCCCAATTCCTGCCCCCATCCTAACCTGGGCTCCTTTGTAAGGAAAATTGGTGTCTACAGATGATTTTCTGTGGCACAAAGTTCTCGTTGACGGGACAAATCAACTGGGCAGGAGCTTTTTGCCCAGCAAAATTCCCTTGAGAGCCCAGGGGAGCTTCCGCCTTTGTTTGTGTGTGTTCAATTCAGCTATACAATGGCAAACCCTTGGTTTCTCTCTTCAAAGCCCTCTTGGTGGCTGCTAGCTATCTTTGTGAAGCCTCCCTTGGTCTGTTCAGATAGAGTTTAGCATTCTGTGTCACTTCTGTTCCCAGTACTCACTTAAAGTGTTTGAATCTTGCTCACCTCATGGTCTGGTGGAACTTGTTGACTTGCCAGTCTTCCCCCACTGAACTGTGATCTCTTAAGACCAGGAGACATAGAATCCTCTGGGCCTAGCAGGAGGATTCATATAGAGCAGATGTTCAGATGAATGGAAGGACAGGTAACTACATAACTGAATGACTAAACAAGAGTCTGGATGGCAATTCACCAGCTGTATGACTTCGGTACATCAAAACTTACCTGGGCCTGACTTTTCTTTCAGGTAAAATGAACAAAACAGTGCTTTTCTGTTAGGGTCAAAAGAGGTAATAGATGGTGGAAATACTGTGAAATAGTAGTTATATAGTGCAAAGTAATGTTTTATATTTCAGCAACATATAATCAGAACAGGCACTATATAACTGGAGAAGAAGATAAGTTGAAATGGCAGCCAGAGGGTGTGTCTATGTGGCGCCTCTTAATTTGATGAAAATGTGAGGATGAGGGGATTGGTTATCACTGATTAACTTAGAATTAAATATTTAATCTATCAATCTTGAACTTGAAGTCACTTGACAGTGTCCACACCAAGGTTTCCTCCCGTCCGTATCTCCCTGTGCTGGGAAACTATCCAGGCCTGGTGAAGGCTGTGCTGTCCCACAGACTTGTTTGTTTTCACACTACATGGCTGCCATATTGACAGTCCTGATAACTTTGAACAAGAAGCCGCACATTTTTATTCTGCACTTATTCCTACAAATTAAGTAGCAGATTCTGCGCGTACTTTCTGGAGGCAGTTGCCTCCCTCTGTGGACTAACAGCTGTGATGCTTTTCTGCTTAATGAACAGAAATCTCCCTCATGGGTGCCCGTTCATTTCATTCGTTGTTTGAAGCCTCAACTGGGAGAAGAATTCCTCTTTCAGCTGATGATCCTAAGATATTTAAAGACAACTGTGGTTCTCCTCTCCTTCCTACCTCCATATCCTCTCCTCTGCTTTCCCTCCCCACTGATTTGTGATGTCGTTATTATACCCCCCATTTGAATGCAACATGAAGCCTGTTTCTCTTGTTCATTGTATTCCATTTTCCTGCCTGTATTTTTTCCTACTAATATTACACAATTTTATTAATTATAGCCTTGTGATATATTTTAAAATTCCTCAAGAGTAGTTCTTCACTTGTTATAACTGTATAAATCATGTTTGTATTTCTCCTCTATTTATCAAGATGAACTTTAGAATCATTGCATTTCTGGGATAAACCCTTTTTCAATATACTACTAAATTCAGTTCACTACCATCTTATTTAGAATTTTCACACATATATTAGAATGTGAGATTGAACAATAATTACATTTTGGATATTATCTGTCAAATTTTAATATAAGGATTTATGATAGTTTTATAAAGAAATGATATAACTTTTCATATTTTCTCAAGTTCTGAAACATTTTAGATAGCATGAAAATTTATTTCCTTAAAATATAAAAAAATTTACCGCATGAAGCCTGGAGCATCTCGGGCAGGCTGTGAGGTGGAAAGAGAGAGTGATGCTAAAGGTGATTTTTTGATTCAGTCCATGGTTATTACTACATACATTTTTTTTCTATTTCTTGTTCAACCAATTTTTATAATATGTATTTTACCCAAATTATCTAGATTAATCAAAATTTTCAAAAGTATCAATACATAGTCATATGTAGCATTCTTTTGACTTTGATATCTTCTACATGTATTATAGTCCTTTTGTATTTCTAATTTTTTCTTTTTTTCTGAGTAGATTCATCACAAGTTTGTACAGTTATTTTATTTTTATTCTAAAGTGACTTATGGATCAAAGTCACTATATACTTTATATTCTGCTTTCAAATTAATTAATTTCTAGTCTTTATATATATATATATATATATTTTTTTTTTTAACAGTTTTTATGTTATTACTCATCACTCTGCCTTGGAGGGTACATTTAAAAGAAACATTTTTATCATTTTTTTTGTGTGAAAATATTTATTCATTTAGTTTTCTTATTTTAAAATGATAAATTATCTAAGTAGAGCTTAGGATAATATCTGAAATATTCAACTTTTTGTGCTATTTTTCAGAATTGCTGTTTATTAATTTTAATGAGCTTGTTACCATGATGTCTTCATTAAGGTTTGTAACTTTTATCAATCTGAAATGCTTATTGTTACCTTTCCCCACTTTAGAAATTGCTTTGGGAGAGCCAGGATGGCTCAGCGGGTTAAGTGCCCGCTTTGAAGCCCTGAGGACCAAGGATCAAGTCCTGGCTCCGGCCCAGGTGGACCCACGTGCTGAACTGGGGTGTGCTTCCCTAATGCGGTAAGGCCCCCAGTTCAGTTAAAAAAAAAAAAAAAAGAAATTGCTTTGTCTAGTATTTAACTTTTGAGGCTTTCTCTTTATGTTTACCTGACTTTTAATGTTGCATCTTTATTGTTTTAAACTCCCTGTGACAGTTTGTGTACTGATCTTCCATATAGGTGAGTCACTAGTTTTTGTTTTAAAATCTAACTTAAGAGTTTCTATCCTTTACAAGGTTGTTTCTGTTCATCTATGCATGTTTTACAGCTCCCTCACCATACTGGTTAATAGTAGGCTTAGAAGAGCTTCATGTCTTTTCAAGTTTAAACTTTTGTGAAATCTCACTTTACTACCTTTAACCTCCTGTCCCCTTTTTTCACTTCCAAATCTCTTGACTGTTTCTCAAGGACACCAGCAAGTTGGAGCTAGAGCAATTTAATGGTATGCTTATGTAAAGGTAGTAATTCTCACACTTACATATCTAAGAAACTTCAAAAAAAATAGCTTATGTGATGGGATACCAAAGAAATTTACAAGTATAATGTAAATTTTGATTAGACAAGAATAAAACATTTTTGATGATTTAATTATTATAAGAAATGATCACATTTTGCTTCATATGTTTGTTTAATGCACAACAAACATTGAATGATATCAGAAATATATGGTACTCTTATAAGAAATATATGTAACACAAACAATCATTCAAAAGGTAATACACGTGAGTTAGTTAGAGCTGCCTCTGTATTATACTATCATGGAATGTTCCACGTTTGTGAATAAGGAATTCTCACAAAACCACTAAACATTCTAACATAGGGTGTGTCATTTCTCCATTTCTTCTGACCAGAGCATCATGCATTACATGCTGTAATAATAAGGAATACACACACACACACACACACACACACACACACACACACTTCTTATGTATATATCTTAAATTATATTTTTAAAATATCTCAATAATTATTTTTACATTTTACTTTTAATTAATTAATTTTTTGTGACAACAGCTCTCTCATGGATAGCTAGCATCTCACAGAATGTAATTTGGAGAAATCTGCCTTGGGAGAAACTGGGTTTCAATAGTTCTGAGAAAGATAAAACCAGTGTGCTGATACACTTGAAGAAGACATTATTCATCCATTCAGTTAGACACTGTGCTCACCTACTACAGCTATGATGTTGAATTAGGCGTACTCCTAGCCCTGTGAAGTTCACTGTCTCTAGCGGGTGGCCATAAGATGGTGTGATGGGTGTCATGACTGAGGAACTCACAGGGGATTAAGGGAACATGGAGAAGGGGGTTCATCCAGCTGGGCATGAGAGGGCAGTCTCAGAGAAAGCCTGAATGACTTAGGGATGCATTTGCTCTAGAAGAGGACAATAGAGCCATCACTCAAGCACAGAGGGGAGCACCTCTAGCAGTGCATGGTCTGTAGGGCATATGGGCTCAATGTTAGAGAGAACCCCATCCTCTCTCTGGTGACTATCAATGTCCTAGACTCATGGAGGAGGTTCAAGAACTTAGATGTGGTGGGTCGTCATGGCCTCAGGCAGATAACAATGTAAGGTATCAGTGATTTCTATTCATTAAATGTCAAATACAACTGAAAAAGGCTGTCGAGTGGTTGGTACTATTCTATTCAATGGAAGTATATTTTCTCATATGCTAGATGCTTGTAGAATCTCCATTGACTGAGACCTTCTATGCTAAAGATGGAAAGCTTTTCTATACCTACAGGTTGAATACTAGTACTTCTCCAGCTCCTAAAAATAGCCTAATAATTAAATCTATACAACTCCAAGTCCTCTGAAAAGAAACTCACCCCCTGACCTTAGATTAAGTCAGTTTGTCTCTCTGGGCCTCAGTTACATCATCTACAATTGAGACTTTGAAACAGAATTAAGGATGGCATGTTGGTGTGTTATTACTTTGCTTGCATATCCAGGACAGACATCCCTAATTGGCCATTGCACGCCTTCTGACTAAATTGAAACAGGGCCTCCGAATCCTTCCCATCACAGCTCCACATCACTACTGGCAGATAAAACCCCTGTGTTTTCCCTGCTTTCTGATGTTACTTTTGAGTCTAACATTTTGGTTTTAAGAAAGGCTGAAAAATATTCAGTGAATGTAGTTTGTATGTGAACAAAGAAAAGTCAAATGGCATGTTAAAATCTTAAAGGTGGGAAGCCGGGATGGCTCAATGGGTTAAGAGCTCACTTTGCAGCCCGGGGACGGAGGATCAAATCCCGGCCCCAGCCCATGAAAACCCATATGCTGAACTGGGGAGTGCCCCCAGTTCAGTTCTCACCGGGGTGAGACCCCGGCCCAGTTCCTGCCCTGTGCAGCCCTGCGCCCACCTGTGGAATGAAACTATGTGGAAACGCCAATTATGTGCAACTATGGAGACTGTTTGGGGCCCTCCCTCTTCTCTCTTTCTCTGTATTGCGCTCTCTCTCTCTCTCTCTCTCTGTCAAAAACAATAAAAATAAATCTTAAAAAAAAATCTTAAAGGTAAGACTGATTTAAACTTCTGTACATTCAGCAAAGAACAGTACAGAGTTGTCTTTTTTTGCTTGAAATAGTATTGTACAACTGTGGGACATTTTAGATACCACTGGCCCCAGTGTATGTCTGATGTTTCTTGAGGGTATCACCATTTTGAAATCCAAATGTTTCAAAGGTGTGGAATTGCTTTTCTACTTAAAGGAAGGTTGTAATGATTCTGTTTGTAAATAGAGAACTCTTCTGTATTTCCAGGAAGGGCTCTGTGATTTTTCTGTGGTGTTTTTGACAGAGAGACAGAGAGACAGAGCGAAAGGGGGGAGGGGGGTGGAGATCAGTCTCCACAGTTGCATGCCACCAACCTCCAACATAGCCTCATTCCATAGGTGGACATAGGGCCACACAGGGCAGGAACTGGTCCAGGAGGCCTCCCACATGGGAGGCACGCTCCCACAATTGGGGGTCTCCCTCATGGGAAGCACTCCAGGGGCA
>PVKE010004445.1:20945-64787 GCA_004027555.1 Craseonycteris thonglongyai
TTCAGTGCATATTTATTTCTATTTTACTTTTGACAGATAGAGAGAGAGACAGAGACAGAGACAGCTAGAGAACCGAACTGTGGGAACTCCCCAGTTCAGCATGTGGGTCCTGCCTGGGCCGGAGCCGGGATTCGATCCTCGGTCCTCGTGGCCTCAAAGCGAGCGCTCAACCCGCTGAGCCGTCCCGGCTTTCCCCTCTGTGGTGTTTTTGAGGTCTGTTTTTTCTTAAGTGGAGCATGTTGAATGCTACCTGAATAGAGTGGGTTCCCTACTGAGAACAGAAAATCTATTGTTTTTTATCTTTTGGTTTTATAAAATAATCTAAAAATGGCCCGTAATCTAGAAATAGCAACCTTTGGTAATGTTGAAGGCATGACAAACTGGCATTTGTGTCTGGGGGTTCAAAACCCCCTTCTCCAAGGAGGCTGAGTTGCTTCCCATCCACAGTAATACAAGCCCAGAACATTCTCCCAGCTATAGCACCTCCCCCAGCCAGGAAGAGTGGATTGAACCAGCACCTCAAAGGAAACACCTGGCCTGCCTGAACTCTCTTGAAGTCATACAACCAGCTTTTCTTCAAGAGTTACTTCCAGGTTTTAGGAAGAATCCCAAAGGTAAGGGAAATTTAAGAGAGAAGGGGGGAAGGAAGGGAAGGGAAGGGAAAGGAAAGGAAAGGAAGGGGAAAAGAAGGGAAGGGGAAAGAAGGGAAGAAAGAAAGTAGTCCTTTTCTTTCACCGTTTGGTACCATCTTGTTCTTCTGGTATCAACATTCTTCTAGAACCCTGACTTACTCCAACTTTCAAAGGGCAACATGGTCTCTTCCATGGAGAACTTGGGGAAATTCAACCCTATTAGGAGAAACTGTACATTCTTTTGTCTGTTGGCTCAGTGTGGATCTATTGAAGATCTCCTATTTCCAGGAATAGAGGAAAGTATAGATTATTGAGTCATGCTCTCTGCTGTGAAGATCAACCAAAAAGGGGAGATCAGCAAATAAGTGGAGGCTGTGGTGATGGAGGCTTGGAGTGCAATGGGAGCACAGAGGGGTGGGTGGCCAGCTTCAGGGATCAGGGAAGATTTCCTGGGGAGATGCTGACCACCTGAGTCTGATGAACAAAAAGGGGTAAACTACTGTGGGGATATGAAAATTAAAATGCAGATTTAGAGATTAAAATGATTAAGACTTACCGCAAGTCTTAAGAAGTTTGCAGACTTTTAGTTGCAAGATTAGACTTCATCATTCAGTTCAGATGGGTCAACAAGTATTTATGGAGCTCTGGTTAGTGCAGTATGTTCATGTGAAACTATTAAATGATGACATCAAACCATGCCTGATCAGGTGCCCATTCTAGGAGTAACGGGAAGTACTAAATGGAGGGACCCAGACTGTGTGTGGTTGGACCTTTTCACCCTGAATATGCTGGCCACTCCAATGCTCTGAGGACCTAGCCAGGGCCACATGGTCTACTGAGGGACCATCTCATGATGGAAGGCAAACCCAGCACAGGTTGCTACTTTCAGGACAACAGGAACACCTTATTCCTGCACGGAGTTCCTCTCTCCCACTGGTACACGTTCCTATGGTTTCAGGAGTCACAATGTATGAACAGTATTGATTCCAGTGTCTGCTTTTATGAATTTTGTGAATTCCCTGGTCCTCCAGGCACCTGGTGAGACACCAGGGCATGTTTATTGAATAAGGAAAGGTGTTTGCAAGCACACGGCCAGCCTGATTTTTATACGTTACAAAGTTTAGACTTTCTCCTTGATTCAAACAATAACAATCTTCATAAAATTCTAATAGCAACAACAGAAACATCAACAACAACAAACAACCAAAGTAGTTTGTTCTAAATACTGAATTAAGTGACTGCAGGCCGTGCTCACAGAATCCCCATTTCAGAGATGAAGACACTGAGCATCAGTGCGATTGGGAGATTTGTAGTCACACTGCTTCAAAAATGATACAGCGCTGATTCAAAGTCAGCCTTGGTTGAGTCCTCGTTCTTCCATCATGACAGAGATCGGGTCCCACTCTATCTGGGGAAAGCCAGGCCCTTTGTCTTCGCTGCCCCACCTGTTCAAGATGCTGTGGTGGTCACCCCACTAAAAGCTTGGGACCGCTGGGTTTCTGCCGAGCAGATGTGTGGCTTTGAGAAAGTCACCCACCACTCTGGCTCAGTCACCTCATTATAAAACAGATTGGTGATACCTGATGGAAATGATTCTGTCACCTGCTGGCTTTGTTTTCTTGGACTTCAGTTTCTTTGTCTATGAAATGTGGCAAAATGGTATTGGATGGGTGAAACACAAAGGCATACTAAAGTGTTCTGCCCAGACTCTGCCTCATAGTTGATATTCAGTAATGTGCATTCCCACCCTGTTTTAGGCGACCAGGCTTTCAGAGAACTCACCAGATCTTTTAGGAGTTATTCGGGTGAAGGGCATCTCTTCTTTCACTTCCCTCCCATTCTCTCCCTTCTCTAATCACCCCACTCTGGATGCTTTTGCTTCCTGTCCTCATTGTAGGACTAAGCATTGATCTGGCAAGGGAGAGAGCAAAGCCACAAAGAGAAGCCCTCCAGGCAGTTGGGGCCCCAGGAGGAAGGGGGTGGGCAGGCCTCCTTCTATTTGTACAGGTGCATTGTAATGCTGCCTGTGGTGTGAACATTTTCCACTTCATTACTCCTGGCCCTGGCCCAGGCCCAGGCCCCGTCTGCTCCCCTGGCCCCTGCCTTGGTTTAATTTCAGTGGTTCCTGGCCTTTGGAAGTCAGCAGTAACAGAAATGAAAACAAATGAGGTCGCTATAAACATTTCTGCACGTTGCCCAACGAGGGCAGATGGGTATGCTTGTGGAGCAGGAGGGGGGGGCCTGCCAGGCTGGTACTGCTGGTAGCCCTGTTAAAATGACCTCTGTCTCCAATGGCTTTTGTCTGCTGAACCCAGTCTTTCTCAATGAAGTTGGCTTTGGTTTAATACGGGCCATAACAGGTACCCAGGCCGCTGTCAGTGCAGTCTGCGATGGCTGTCGGGAAAGCATCCAGCCATAAGTGCCTCTACTTTTCATATTATGTCACTGGATACTTTCTGGACAGCCCTTGTATAAGAATGGTTGAACTGAATAAATAACAACTAAATTTTATTGAGCACGTACTATGTGCTAAAGATATTGTTCTAAGCACTTTAGATGGAGTTTAGAGTGCGGTATAGCCTGTTATTATTCTCATTGTGCAGATCAGGAAACTCAACTCTGGGATTCCCAATGATGAGGCACACAGAATGGTTGGTAGTAGCAGAGCCAGAGTTTGTCCCTGGCAGGCTAACTTCAGAATCTGCATGGTTAAGTACTGAGTATGCAATCGTAGCTAATGATATAACACATTCTATGTGCATATATGTCAATAGTGAGAAACCTTGAGTTAACTATTATAGACACAGAATGATATAACTTGGACTCATTGACTCCCAGGATTGGATTGGACCTACCATAAGTGGTAAAGCCTGGTGACCATTAGATGCTGGGCTCCCCCCACAGAAATTATCCAGACTCTGAGTACACATTCCTCTGATAGGAAGTTCACTACTATATGAAGACACTGATTCCATTACACGACTGTTTAACCCAGTGGTTTGCTGGTGACCCTGTGTACAAAATGCAGCTTTTTACTACTGCTGTTGGTTATCTGTGAACGAGAGCGTTCACATGACTGGGCTTGGCAGAATACCTAGAACACCGTGAGCACGCAGCACATCTACAATCTCTTTCCTCCTTTCTCCTTCGTCTTTCACAAGACGAAGAAAATGTTTACTGCTAAGAAGGTATATTTATAAACTCATACTAAGCTCATGCCTCATTTGAAAGGTGAAAGATTTAGTAGAACAGGAAGATCCAATTCTCACCTTCTTTCCTTTTATTCCTTCTCCTTCCTTTCATTCCTTCTCCTTCCTTTCCCAGGTGATTGGTGCATACACATGTGCCAGTCATTTGCTAGTCACAGGGCTGTAGAAAGGACCAGAGAAAGGTGCTTGCCTGTGGGGAGTTCACATGTACCGTGGGAGCCTGCCATGTGGACACATGCTAGAGAGAGCCCACAGTAGGAGGAGTGGCTAGTTCATTGTCTTCACCAAGGTTCTCGAAGGTTCACTGGGCAATATTTTTACCACCCCCTGGTAAACTTACTCTATATAATTGATAGAAATATTTGCATTTCAAAGCAGTTCAAAATTATTCCCAAATGTATAATTTTATTAATTGGGGGGCCACGTAATTATAGTGGAATACATACCAGGGATTGAAATGATTCCCATTCGTCTCATCTACCCAAGGGCGTTGTTCCTAGAATAGGCCCTTCTCTTTCCTGACTCATCTATTTATCCCTCTCTAGTAGGCCGTCCCATCAGTGCACTAACATGCTGTGAGGTCAGCCATCTTTAAAAAGAAACCCTTCATTGATACGTCTCCTCATTTTTCTGTGCCTCTTTCCAGACCAGTCTCCAAAGAGTTGAACCTCCTTCTATTCTCCCTTGAACTCACTTAATTAGGCTTTTATTATCACCACTTCACTGAAATAGATATTCTTAAGGTCATGAAGCACAACCTTTTGCCAAATCACAAGACCAATGCTCAGCCCTCCCCGTAACCTACCAGTGGTGTGACCCTATAGGTCACTCCTTTCTTTCTTTCTTTTTTTTTTTAGAATTTATTTTATTGTTTTTGACAGAGGGGGACAGAGACAGAGAAAGATAGAAGTGGGAGGGCCCAGAGTAGTCTCCATAGTTGTATGTCATCAGCTCTCAACAGTTTCATTCCACACAGGTGGGCGGTGGCCTCCTGCATGAGACACTCCCTCATGAGCCAGGGGCATACTGGGGGCCTCCCACATGGGAAGCTTGCACCAGTGAGAACCGAACTGAGGACACACCCCTACTTCAGCATATGAGTCCACACGGGCCGGGATTTGATCCTTGGACCCCAGGGTTGCAAAGTGAGCACTTAAGTGAGACATCCTGGCTTCCCCAGGTCACTTCTTTCTTGAAGCACTTTCTTCACTCAGCTGTCAGGGCAGGTGTGCATCTTCAGGGGCCCCTCCAGCAAAGCTTTCTTGTTGGGTCCTATTCCTTTTTATTAGCTCTAGCCATTAGAATGTTTCAAAGACCCTCTCCTTCATCTCTACTTATTCCATTGAGGATAACAATCCATGTCAATGGCGTTAAATCTTAATAACGTGCTCTTAAGAATGGCAAACATCTGTTTCCATCTTGCCTCTCTCCACCTTCTCTGCCTTCTCCTATTGGATCTCCAATATGCATCTCAAATGTACCATATTTAAAACAAAACTTCATTATCATCCTCCAGTGTGCTCCTCCTCCCCCAGAATTGATCATTTCTGGAAATGGCAACTTCATTCTACTAGTTACTCTGAAGACTGTGGAGTCATCATTGACTCTTCTTCCTCACACCCCTCCTTCACTTGTCAGTAAATCCTGTTTCCTCTTTCTAGGTCCAGAATCTTCCATTTCCCACCACCTTTGTCTACCACTCTCTTTGAACCACAGTCCTTTCTTGCCGGGATTATTGCAATAACCTACTAACTGGTCCCCCTGTCCATCCTTGCCACTCCTTTTAATTTTTTTAAGATTTATTTTATTGTTCGAGAAGAGAGAGAGAGAAGTGGGGAGGCACAGAGCAGTCTCCATAGTTGTACATTATTAGCTGTGACATGGTTTCACTCCATACAAGTGGATATGGGGGTCACACAGGATAGCAACTAAACTGGGGGCCTCTTGCATGGGAAGTGAGACCCTTTGTGCCATCTTGGCAGTTACCAGTTGCGCCACAGTTCAGCAGATGGGTTTACATGGGCCAGAGCTGGGATTCGATCCTAGGACCTCATGGTTGCAAGGCAAGTGCTCAACCTGTTGCGCTATCCTGGCATCCTCATCCTTGCTGCACAGTGGGGAGCCAGAGAGATCTTTTAACATGCCAAGTCATACCATGTCACTTCTTCGTCCAAAGCCCTCCAGTGGTTCCAGTTTCACTCAAGGTGAAAACCAAAGTTCATCCCTTTCCTTAAGAGGCCCCCATGCACTGAACCCCTCACTTCCCTGGCTTCATTTCCTGCCAGTCTCCTCATCCCTCTCTGCTTGAGCCACTCTGGTCTTGGTGAGAACATGCCAACGTGTTCTCACCTTAAGGCCTCAGGCTTGCTCTTTCTCCTGCCTGGAGACTCTCCCATGTGGGAATGCGCACAGCTAGCTCCTCGCTTCTCTCAGGTCTCCTGGGAAAGGACTTCCCAGATGACTCTATAGCAAATAGTAGCCTGCATCACTGTTCTCTTCATTCTGCTTATTTTTTCTCCATACCACTTATCACTATCTTATGTAGTGTGTATTATGTGAGGGTTGAGAGTCTTCTTTCCTCTAGATTGAACATAAGCTCCTTAACAGAAATTTGTTTGTTCACTGTTTTAACCCCACTGTCTAAAATAATGCTGCTCAAGAAATAGTTGATGGAAGAATAAGTTAGGAAATGTTTGTTTGAATTCCTGTTCTACCTCTAAATTTCTCTTGACCTGGCTAAATCACTTCACCTTTGTGCCTTATATCTTCAATCTAGAGTGAAAAAACAGTAATTCTTGCCCTTCCAATCCAGTAGATAGCTAAGAAAATCCAATGATATGTGGATTGTGAAAGCATGTTGTAATGAAGATATATTTTATAAAATTAATAAAAGATCAGTTTCTCCCCAGTTATGCCCAAATTGGTACATTTATCTTGGATATGAGAAAATGTTATAAAAGTATGTTGGCTCTGTTTATCGCTTAGAACTTTCTTTATAGTATGCCTGGTCCCCTCTGGGATCAGGCAGTGTTCAGTGGTGTGATCCAGCCTACTATTTAATACAGGTCTGCCTGGTAGGCTGTATGAGCTCCCCAAGGGTGATAGCTATGTGTTTTTAGCTTTACAGTTCCAGCATCTTGCTCAGGATAGGCATCAATAAGAGTTTACTGAATTTGAAGTTAGACTTGCTTTTTTTTGTTTTTGTTTTTGTTTTTGCTGAGGAAAAGGCTCAGTTCAGTGGCTGTAAGTGACTTGCCCCAAATCATACAGGTAGTAGGTGGTGTCACCATCCTGTGACAGACCCAGAGTCAGTAAAACACAGTGCAAAAGCCCTGCAGGCAACACCAGGCCACACAGTTTGGTGTAAGTCTCTTAAAACCTGTCCTAGGCAACTAATTGGTACAGTCTTTGCACACACATCCTCTGTCAGTGCAGGCATTAGGCTGTGTGTAGCAGAGAATTAAATAACTTCTCTTTAATGCCCTTTGCAAAGAGTCTGGAAAGATCTTCGGGTCAAGAAGGGAGGGAAAGTTCCAAAAGAAAGACTTCTCCCCTGCAGGCTTGACTTTGCAGCACCTCCCAAGTTTCGATGATGTACAGTTTCAGTGTTTCACTATGGCCACTGCAGTTGCTATGGAAATAGAGCAACAAATATATTGAGGCCGGTAACACCTCCCTCCCCACCCCCAAGCCTAGTCAAGAATGTTTGGGACAAGGCTCCTGCCCATCAGGCTGCTGTTTGCAGTTGAATGAAGCCTTTGTAACCAGTCTTTTGGCCTGCCACCAAGCTCCAAAGAGATGACTTGACCCAGATCTTTTAAAATAGTGTTTGTGTGAGTTATCCACAAGGAGGGGGAAGAAAGCTCTATAAAACTCTAAGAAAATCATACTGTCAATGCCTGATTGTCAAGACAGCAATACTGCTAAGGCTCACTTTGCAAATATCACTCAGGAGAGCCCTGCACAGTGTGAGGGAACAATGCAAGTTACCAGTTACTGAGAGGGTGTGTGCAGGGAGCTGTCCTCTCACAGGGTCCTTACAACTGTATGGCCGGAGAAGTCCATGCCATCCCTCCCAGCTCACTGAGTAAATTCATGCTCATGCAAGGCACACAAGTCGCTTCAGGTCATCAAGTTAGTGAGTGGTGCTGCCGAGGCTGAAATGTCCCACCATAGCAATGATTATTGGTATTACTTTAAAGTGTTCTTTCTAGATTTCTGCTGCACAATGCGTGGCAAGCTTTTCAGAGACTCTCACCTTTTGCAGTGCTGGATCAATCTTGAGAGATAAAGAATACAGTGAAATGGAGAAATTAGGCCTTTGTTGGGACTTATTTTATTTGTTCGCGGGGACTTGATATGCTTTGCCTATCACTGCAGGCCAGGCATAGCGGGATCTTACTGGAATGTGCAGGCCCACGGCTTCCCATCTGGCTCCAGTTCTGTTTGGGGGGAAGGAGGTGGTGAAGGAAACTTGACTTAACAGCAGGTGTTACTTTGCAGGCTAGAAAGGTACCATTGTCTCCCCTGTAATAAACTGCCTGGTTTTTACCTGCTGGCAAATCACAAATTCACTTACTATTAAAATACTAGGTCATTACTTCATTAATTTAATAAGTCTTTATTAAATGCCTACTGAGGGTCAAGCACTGGGCTCAGTATTGGGGATAGAGAACTGAATAATATTTGTTTAACAAGTATTTATTGAGTGTTAGCTCTGTGCTAGGGAGTATGTTAGGCCTGGGGGATGCCCAGTCCTCTCCTCAGGGGTATTGCTTGCAGATAAGTCAAGTCAACAGCCACTTGCCATGGGAAGGATTCTTTCTTCCTTTGTAAGTATAGGGTGACAGGGGAGCACCCAGCGAGGGCGCTTAAATTAGTCTCAACCTGCACTATCTATCTACCTCAGGAGCCACCTGTGGCTATTGAACATTTGAATTGAGATGTGTTATAAATGTGAAACATTCACAGGATTTTAGTTTTAGAATGTAAAACATCTCATTAGCAATTTAAATTTGCTGCATGTTGAAATGATAATATTTTTAATATATTGAGCTAAATAAAATATACTGTCAAAATTAGTTTATCATGTTTCTAACATTGTCAGTTAAGCCACCAAGCAACACAATAAGGTAGGTATTATTTTATTATTATCTCTATTTAACTGATAGAGAATGGGCTTCAGTGGTAAAATGACTTGCCCAAGATCATGTGACTTAGGGAGGATAATTGATTTGCCCAAGATTACACAACTGGATCATCCCTCAGAGAAAGCCCATTTATCATTTGCTTTAAAAATTGGGTCTTTAATGAGCAGTTAGTTATTGCCCCTCAGTGTGTATTAATCTCCTCTACAGAGAATTTAAGTATACCTCAAAGCATGAGACAGTTTCAATCATAAATCAGTTTTGGAGAGCAGTGCAGATTCATTCTGAAAGCAAAACATTCGTACTTATGTCAGAGGGTGACTGGCTGTCCTTAACTAGCTGCTCTCTTCTTCCTCCTTAACAATAGAGCCCCTGGTTTTTAGCTGGTCATGTGGCTGCTCAAAAAAGTCCGTATTGTGTTGCCTCTGTTATAGCTGGGTGTTACCATGTAACTAAGTTCTGGTTCATGCAATGCCAGCAGAAGTGTGTGTGAGATTCTAGGGAATGCTCTTAATTTCAGGGAACATCATGCCCTCTATCCTGCTCTGTCTCCTTCTTGCTGACAGGAGCAGCCATCTTGTGCCAGAAGGTAGAAACCATGCACAGAGGATGGCAGAGCAACAAGATAGAAAGAGCCTGGGCTTCTGCCACTATGGAGTGCTGTCACCTCCCTTTGGGCTTCTGTTATATATGAAAAGAATTAAACCTCATGATTATCATGAATTCTCTGTTGTATGCAGCTGGCCATAATTTTAATTATACTATGTATCAAAATGTTCTCCAAATATGTCAGAAATGAGATGGTTATACTGGAACAACCAGTGCAGTCAGAAAAGCCCAAGTCTGAATTTTCAGGATGTGTGATCTTCATAAATTTGCATGGATCCATATTTTAAATAATTTTATTTTTGAAAAAGAAACACAGGGGAAGCCAGGATGGTTCAGCAGGTTAAGTAGTCGCTTTGCAGCTCCAGGGACTGAGGATCGAGTTTTGGTCCTGGCCTGTGTGGACCCATATGCTGAACTAGTGTGTGCTTCCCAAGCGGGAGACCCCCAGTTTGGTTCTCACCCCCACCCCACTCCCCCAGTTTGGGCCCTGGCTCAAGGGGGTATGCCTCCATGTAACAGGCCCCCAGCCCAGTTCCTACTCTGCATGGCCCCCCGCCCACCTGTGTGGAACAAAACCATATAAAAAACTGATGACGTGTAACTATGGAGACTGCTCTGGGCCCTCCCCCTTCTCTCTACTTCTGTCAAAAACAATAAAAATAAATCTTCAAAAAAAGAAAAAGAAATACAGTGGTACCTTGGTACTTACTCATAGTTAATTGGTTCTGGGAAATATGACAAGTACTAAACAAATGATGAGTACTGGGACAAAATTTTTGCATCAAAATGTGTTGAGTACCAACATGAAATCTGATGAATTTCAAAGCTGTTGAATACCAAGGTATGACTGTACATGCAGATGATTTTTAAAAATTATTCAAACACAAAATTTGAGATGATGAAAAATAATTTCGCCCCTCTGATCCTGCTTCTTCCTCTGTAAAATAGGACTATCAATACTTAAATGAGTATGGGAGTATGTGTGCATACGTGTATGTATGAGTAGGTATAGCAACTAGCACAGGCCTAGAGCACTGGAAGTGCTCATCAACTCTTGCTTTCTGTCTCACGGCCCAGTATGTGCCAGACACTACACAGAGAGCTAATGGTACACAAGAAATAGTCCCTTGTCTCAGAAAGATCACAATCAAATTGAGTAAATGAGTCCTATAGGAAAATACAACACCCAACAAGATGAGTACCACCAAAGAGGTGGAAAGAACTTGCTGACTAAGTCACGGAGCAAGTTCAGTCAGGCTGACTGACGTTTGAATCTCATGAGGTGTGTAGGATATGGACAAGTTAGCTCTCCTTTCTGAGTCTCAGTTTCCACATCTATAAAGGGGGAATAGTAACGTTTGTTGCCAAATCAGATTGTTGGAAGTAGCAAATTAAAGGAAGTATGTTAAAGTATTAACCATAATGACTTAAACAAAATCAATGACCAATAAATATAACTAGTATTATCATTTTGGGCTGAGATGAGCAAGGAAGGCTTCCTAAAGGAGATGGATTTTAAGCTCAGATTTTAAAGATGAGTAAAACAAGGGAAGGGCCTCTAAGGTTGAAAGGGAGTATATTAGCAAGGGCAAGGAGGAGGAAGAGTGAAAGGCAACTCAGGAATAGTAACGTCAATCCCTAAGGTGAGAGATTTAAGGGAGTACAGAGAGTAAGAAGACGGAAAGGTAGGTTGAGCTATAGTCAAGAGGGCCTTGAATGCCACGCTGGGGTTTTGGACATCACGTCCTCTGTATAATGAGCTACTAAAGATTTTTGGGGGATGCCAGGATAGCTCAACAGTTGAGCGCTTGCCTCTAAGTTGTGAGGTCTGGAATTCGAGTTTAGGCCCCAGCCCACGCAACCCCATGTGCTGAACTGCAGCACAACTGGTAACCGCTGGGATGGCTCAGTAGCAAAGGTGCTCACCTCCTATGCGGGAGGCCCCTGGTTCAGTTCCTGCTCTGTGTGGTCCCACATCCACCTGTGTGGAATGAGCCCATGTCACAACTAATGATGTACAACTATGGAGACTGCTCTTGGCCCTCCCCTTCTCTCTCTCACCTTCTCTCAAACAATAAAGTAAATCTTTAGAAAAATATTATTGAACATAAGCATGACACAGTCATAATGTATGTCAATGGCAGTTCTTAGTAGGAAGGTTAATAGAGTGGAAGCTGAGAGCCGAGTCAATGTAAAAGATGATGAAAGACTATATTAGGGCATTGGCAATGGGAATGGAGAGGAAAGGATGCCTCTGAGTTGGACAGCCCACTGGGCCTAGTGACCGGTTAGGTGTTGTCCCTCAGACACTCTTGTGAGAAAGGGGAGTGGACCTGGTGTGACATCTCTACTTGCGTCATCTTCACTCCCATGAGGGATTTCTCACGCCAAGTGCTGGGATGGCCTGAGGGATCTCTAGGCACACCTGTCCAACAGGGCAGCTTTGCTTTCTCGTTAGGTCCCAGGTTCACCTCGGCCGTGAGAGGCTGATGGACTGACTCAGCGGCCCATGGAGAAAGATGAGTCATGTCTACGAGAGCACTGTCACTCCACCTGAGCCAGAGTGGCCTGTATTGTGGTATTTAGTGGAAAGGTCATCAGAGCAAATCTGTAGATGCCTGGGTCAGTCACTGATTACTGGGCAACTTGTTGAACTCCACACTGTTTTCTCTTCATCCATAAAATGGGCATACCTCGTGGGACCTGGTAGGGGGGATGAAATTAGATAACAAATTCTTACATCAGTTCACTCAACCACTGTTGACTGGGACCTGCTCTGTGCTAATGATAGAGGGAAGAATAGGCCATAGGCCCTCCCTCAAGGGGATCAAGTTTAATGGAGAAGCAGATAAGTAAATAGAAGCACTAATACAGAACTTACCTTCCCAACATATAGTTTCACCTTCACTAACTCACTGGAGTCACCTCGTGTGAGGTAGAAATAAATTGCACTCATTTGACAGATGAGGAAACTGAGGACCAACCAAGCAAAGTGATTTGCCCTTTCAGGGTTCCCACATGGCCTTGGATATATAATTCCATCACAGTCCGTACTACTCTCTATTAAGGTTGGAGGTTCAATTGCTTATTCCCACTCCCCTAAACTTTAAAACTCCTTACAGGCAGGGCTAGCTTCTCATTAACCTGTTGACCACCAGCATCTAGCCCAAGCTTGGCACATGGTAATAGAGAACTGGCAGGCAGACGGATTGGTGGAGTGAATGCAACTATAAGTTGTGGAACGTTGGACAAATGTGGACTTGGCTGGTCGGTTTTATATTTGTCACTGGTTAATCTCCTATAAAAACTCAGCACTGTGGGCATTACTGTCTCAGTTTTATAGAAAATGTACCAGAGGTTGAGATGAGTTATGGGCTTAGCGGAAGGTCACATGAAAAAGTTTCAGACTCGTAGTTGGCTCAGGAGATGGTGTGCATGGAGAGTGGGGGTGAAGTGGGTAGTGTGGCCAGCATTCAAAACCCAGAACCAGAGAGGTTCCTGTAGAGCATTTAGCTGGTCCCTTGGAAATACCTTTATCCAGTAGAGCCTAAAGCCTGCTCTTAGACTTTTATTAGCATTTGCATTCTTTCTGTTGCAGCACCCAGCTGCCCCTGCCCACTCTCAGTGAATATGTGCTGAATAAATGGTTGAATGGGAGAACAAAGGGGTGGAGAAGCCATCACAAATGCTGAACTCACACTGTATGCCAAGGCACTGGGGTAAGCCATTTACGTAGGTTTTCTCTTTTCATCCTGTTGAAATCAAGATGAAGTAAGCATTATTGTGGCCCCAGTTTTACAGAGTGAAACTTCATTTGGCCTGAAGTCACAAAGCTGGCAAGTGGCTTTAAATCCAGGCCTGTGGCTTTGCTTCCAAAGCCCGAGCTACCTATCACTACCTTAAAGTAGCAATTGATTGTGGCTCCCAAGCTCTTCTGAGAATGACGAGGGCATAGCAAGGGTTGGTTTCTCCAGGAGGGGTGTTTTCCAGTCACTTACTGGTTTGACTCTGAGGAAAGAGCCCTCTGTTTGCTGACTCCCTTAGGGTCAGAGAACATTTTCTAGTCCCCTCCTGTTTCCAGCTATCTTTATAATTTTGCAGGCTTACATTGGAGGGTATAGGTTAGCCCTATATGTGAGGACTCCTTCAAGGTACTTGCTGAAGGAATTTCTCAAGGATTTCCACATAATATAACAAAGAGAGTTCTTAAGAAATCAGGCCAAGTAGAGGGAAGGACAGTAGACAGGAAATCAGAACACGAGTCAGCAGTGTGGAGATGGCTGTTGAAAGAGATAATGTGAACTTTGGTTGTATCACTAGGAGCATAGTGTCGAAAAGTAGGGTGACATTGTACTTCCTCTGACGTCAAGCTAGAGCTGGAATGAGGTTAAGTTCTGGTTCCCCATTTTCAGATTATCAGAGTCAGACTGGAACTTGTCCAAAAGCTCAGAACTGGAACAGCACGATGTTGTCACCCTTGTATAGGCTGAAGGGCCTGCATTTCTTTTTCCTGAGAAAGAGAAGCATGAGGAAGTTGGGAGAGTGAGATTTGGGTATCTCAGAGGTTTCCCTATGAATGAGGCAGTCGATTTCTTTCTGACCCAAAAGGGAAAATAGGACTCAAGCAAGGAAATAATAGGGAGCTAGATTTAGACTCAAATTGCAGAATGTTGTTCTACCAGTCAAAAAGTTAGCCAAAGGTGCCTCCTCTTTCTCTTCCATGTGACACTACACAAGTCACCTAATTTTCCTGCTCCTCAGCTTCCTTGTCTGGGAGGTGCAGAGGGTGGTTGGTGAGACTCCAACATGACCCCTGGAGCAGTGCAGGGCGGTGTCTATGCACATGGCCCCAGGACTCAGACAGCTGGATTCAAATCTCAGTTTAGGGTGACCTTGCTGATTTATGTCACCTTCTCAGTGCCTCACCTGTAAAATAGGGTTAACGTGTAAAGCACTCAGAACTGTACCTGTTGATAAATTAGCCATCATCACTATCACTCTTCAAATACAAAAGTGACTATCTCAGTCTCTAGAACATAATAGACAGCCAAAGAATGCATCCCCTTTTCACTCCTCCCCTCCACCACTCTTCCCCCCCAAGGATCTCCTCCAGGGTATCTCTGGGATATCAGATACTTCTAATCTCCTGAAGAATGTTTCCAAGTAGCACAGCATCGATTTACATAGATTTAAAGGCAGCTCCCTCCCTCCCTCATCTAAGTATTTGTTTTAGTAAAGAAAGAGTCAGAGTGGGAGAAAGCCAACACCCCCTTCTAGACATTTCTCGTTCTTGACTGAGCACTTCACAAAGTATTTTTACCTCTATTTCTCATTCCCTTACCAGTTCATGACTTGATCTACCAGAGAGAGCACTGGTGTGGAAACTGAGGCTCAGAGAGGTTCATTGACTTACCCAGGGCCACTAATGCCAAGTGGGTGAGCCAGGACTTGAATCCAAAGCTTTCTCATTCTAAATGGCAGCATATATGTCAGGCATGGCCCGGCTGCTTGCTTCTGGCTGCATACCTCCTCCTGCCCTAAGATTCTGCTCAAGGCAGCGTGAGAAAGACACCCAGCCAAATACTTGCAGTATTAGAGGACCAAGGAGCAGATAGGACCTGGAACCCTGGATGTCTCTGTCATGAGCCTGAGTCCAGGTAGCTGGAGACCTCACCTGGACCAGCGCTGTTTCCAGGTGCCTGACATGAGCCAGATGCATCACAAGCACCACCGTCAGGAGCCCAGCATGGTCCCACAGAACTTTCTGTGACAATCCCGTGCCTGCGCTATTTAGCACGGCAGTCGCTAGCAACATGTGGCTCATGCGACTGAGCAATCGTCATCTCTCCTTTATAGCCTGGTCAGGGAGCTTTGTCACGTTTGTGCAGTTGGCAAGTAGGGTCGCTGGGACTTGAACCCATCTTGCCTGTCCCGAAGCAAGCCTTTCACCACCACACTAGCCTCTTGTCCCACTCTGCAGAGTCTGTGCGCCCTCCTGAACCCAGACAGGTGATTGGGTCATGTCTGCCTCTGCAGAGGGGCCGTGCTTCCTGCCGGCTCCACCTGGACCCAACTCTAGCAGCCACCTGTGTTGTTCTACTGATAACAGTGTTTGCCCTTCCAAAGCCACAGCCATAAAAGGCAACTTTCAAAGTCACTGCCGCAGAAAAGTCAACACTAAGCGGAGACCAGTGGTGGTTTCTGAGGTGGAATGTCACCTCTGAGCTGCCTCAAAGGCTGCCAGAAAGATCTTTAGAATCGAGGAGCCTGGGGTCCTGGCTTACTTCTACCACAAACTTGCTGTGCTATCTTTGTGGCTTGCTTCTTACCTTCTCTGGGCCTTGATTTTGTCATGGGTGTTAGGAGAGTGTTGGGCTTGAAGACCTTTCCCTAAAATGTTTAGTGTCCCCTGCTTTGGATTCTGGAGGGCAATACCCATGTAATGACTATGAAATGATGTATGCAGTAATCTTCAAAACAAAACCACCCTCAAACCTGGGCCTGGATTTTTTTTTTTCCTCCAAAACCTTTAACAATGTCGCCATTGAAGCAGTAAAGCTGCTCATTAATATCTCATAAAAAGTGATTTTGTGATTTTCTTAATGTATGAAAAATGCCCCCCACCCCCGACACTGGGCTCAGAGCCCCAAAATATAAAACCACAGTTAGACCACTGTGATTCTACAGAGCTCAGGTGTTTGGACAAATTGCCGGCACTTGTGAACACAGGGCAATTTTCTCAACTTTTAAAATGTTTTCTCCCTACCCCCTTTTCGTTTTGTTTTGTTTTTTTTTTGCCCTTGCTTGTAACTTAAACCACAAATAAAGCTTTAAACCTCTGGCTGTGAGGAGTGGAGTAGCAGCTGCCAAGAACAGCACTGTTCATATGGGCCCCTTTTTTGCCCCTCTGGAAAACAGCTCAGCAGAGCACAGCAAAACGTGCATTTTTTCTCTTTCTTCACGAATTGAAAAAAAACAAAACAACAAAAAGCAACATTGCCTTTCCTACGGGCTGGGAGAAGAGACAGATGGTGTTGGTTCATGGTGGACAGAGAGGGATCAACCGCTGTAGGTGAATCAGAACTCAGCTTTGGTACCCCCAAAGCTTCGCATATGCCTCCCAGAGGAACTTCCTAACATTGGCTACTGTTTAAGCCCTTTACTCTCGAACCTGGGACACATAGGGGTTCACTATATGTTTGTGTTTGAGTGAATTTGTATATTCTTTCTTACTCTCAACACTCAGATAGGCATTCATATTCTCATTTGGTAACGGAGGGAGCCAAGACCCTACGAGGCAAGCCAACCCACACAGACCCACCCACACGGTTACCTGGTCAAGCTGTGTGTACATCCAGGCTTGTACCACACTGGACTCCTAAATGGACGCACTTTCTGTGTCTGCGCTCAACCACACAGACCAAAGAAGCAGTGTGCTCTCAGCTCACAGATGAGGCCAAGGCATGAATGACAAGGCTTGTGGAACTAGATTTCTCTTGTCCAAGCACTCTTTCCCACCACTTCCAAAATTATTCCCTTAGGGATGATGCTTATGACAGAAATGGCAGCTCAGCCCTCTTTCCAGCTGCCTGCAGGATGTCACAGCCTGGATTTCTGAGCAGTTCTATGGCCCAGAATTGGAGCTTACTGGTGGTTGAATAACGAAGTCAGCGATGGCCCACAGGTACTATCCAAATCTAAGCTCACCTTACCTACTGTGAATTCTCCAGGGCGGAGATAGAGCTTGGCAAATCATTGTTCAGTGAATGAATAAATAACTGAAAGGGATGCATTTTATCTTCCTCCACCCTCTATACAGTTTATCTTCTGGATTGTCTACTTCTGCTAAAGACACCACCATCCCTCTCCAAACTCTCAGGCCCAAATCCTGGGCCTTCCCCTTGGGCACCCCTTTATTACATGACTCATCACATTGGTGACCACAATCTTTCAGTTCTGCCTCTGAGCTGCCTTTTATGCCCATCTCCTGCTCTTCAAATCGGAATTCATGAATGTCTTGCCTCAGTTATTGAAAACTGTAGTGCTCACAGGGTGCAAAATCCCAACTTAAACGTGCTTAAGCAAAAAAGGGAGGTTTATGTTAGACGAACATAGGGATAATGATAGAATTGAAGGTGAGAGCAAACTACCACATTCCAGGAAGAACAGGGTTGGCCAGATAGGGGCCCTGATTCCAACAGCTCTCTCTCTTCCACCTCCCTTTTTTGGGTTAGCAATGTACCTCTTTCCTTCTCTCTCATCTGTTTTCTCCATATCACAGGGACATGGAAGCGTCTAGCGTTCCATCTTACCCTCCCAGTTGGTTAATTCTTCTTCCTTCCTTCCTTCCTTCCTTCCTTCCTTCCTTCCTTCCTTTCTCTCTCCCTCTCTCCCTCTCTCTATCTTTCTTTCTTCCTTTTTTTTTGCTTTATTTTCTTGTTTTTGACAGAGAGAGACAGAGAAACAGAGATAGAGAGAGAGAGACAGAGAGAAGGGGGAGGGCCTAGAGCAGTCTCCATAGTTGTACGTCATCAGTTTTTTTCAATACAGTTTCACTCCACAGGTGGGTGTGGGGCTGTGCAGGCCAGGAACCAGGCCAGGGGTCTCCTGCATAAGAGGAGCCAGGGGCCTCCCACATGGGAAGCTCAATCTGGCGAGAACCAAACTGGGCACACACCCCAGTTCAGCATATGGGTCTACATGGATCGGGGCTGGGAATTGATCCTTGGAACCCGGGGCTACAAAGCAAACACTCAACCCACTGAGCCATCCCAGCATCTTCTAGGTTGGTCATTTCTTAAAGGCAAGAACTTAACTAATTTCTTCTTCTTGTAGCTTTCCTCACACTAACTTGTATAGTGTCTGGGACATAAAAACAGCTCAGCTGTGAAGTCTCTAGCAGGCTCCTAGAGTTGGATGAGGTGGGCATGGTCTGTTGAGGCAGAAGATGAAATAGTTAATATAGGCTCTGAGACCAGATTGTATGGCTTTGAATCTCAGGTGTTTCACTTAGTACCAGTGTGGCTAAGAATGTTATTTAACAGTGCCTCAGTTTTCTCATCTATCAATTGAGGACAATAATTAAACCTACATCATTAAGTGGTGATGAAGAATGAATGAACAAATATAGGGTTTTTAGAAAGGTGCCTAGCATAGAGTGAGTACACATGAAAATTTGGCTGCCACGAACATGATGAAGATGATGATGAGGATGTTTGATGTTAACACTGGTGCTGAGGATCTGCATTCTAGACAGAGTTCCCTCTCGAATGGTTTTCCAGGCTTCTGTAGAGAAGGCACAGGCTTTCCGCTTAGGAGAGCTGGGCTCATCTTTCCTCAGCCAGCTGAGTGACCTTTCCCAGGCGAATTCCCCTTCTGTGAGATCCATTTCTTCATCCATAAAGTGGGTGTGACCTCACGGAATGGGGCTGAAGTCCCAAAGTAGGGAATGTTGAAGGAAATGAAAGTTTTGGAACCCCATGTTCCTGGCCAAAGGCCTCTTCCTCTCCCAAGTCCTCTGTGACCCCCATCCCCACACAGGGGGAGGCACCAGCAAGCCTCTGTGCTTCGTTATGCCCTCCTTCCCAGAGACGTTCTAAGTGACACCCACTACATGGCAGTAGAGCTTGCTCTCTTGAAACTTTTCATCTTGTGGGAAGACAGTCAAAATGCAAATAATTAAATAATACTAGGACTTCAGGTTGGTAAGTGCCAGAGGACTCAGGGGTGCCTTCCTAAGTGCATGTCCTCAGTCATGGGCACTGTGTTGTGCAATGAGCTCCTGGGGGTCAGGGATCCCCATTTCACTCAGGTCTGTAGCTGGTACCCAACAGAGTCCCTATATATTGTAGGAACCCAATCAAAATTTATTACTGTCCCCCATGATTGAATGTCATGGTTACTATGACACCTGTAATTTTCTAATCACAATTTGTTTCTCAATAAGTCATCACTAAAAACCTACTGGGTGTCAGGCTCCGGCCTTTCACTGTCAAAGAGAGAAGACTGTGATGTAGTTGTGTTATCACAGCGCTCACAGAAAAAGGAATATTCCACCCCAGCTGGGTAAGCACTGTGGTGGAGGTTTATACACGAGCTGTGAGGAGTCCAGGGGGACCCACTGGTTCTGGATCCTGAATCCTTCAAAGATCCTTGGAGCTGTCAGACCGCACATGGTGAACAGGCTTTGACTTTTACCAGAAGAAGATGGAGTGGTAGGATTTTTACAAATCCCACATGATGATTGCATAGCAATGGCCTGAAGATGAGCCATGTCCTCAGTGAGCCAGCATGCTGCCCCTCAGTCCTGCTCCTGGGACTTCCTGGGGTACAGTCGTTTCTCCATTGCAAATAGGCACTCAGGACCCCACTTCCTGGCCTGGGCTTCCTTCCTTCCATGCCCAATCCAAACATCCCACACCTCTTTCCACCACCTACTCACATCCATTCAGCTCTGCCAACAACTCCCTGTGTGACCAGGGCCTTGCATGGCCCTTCCTCTGGGGACTGTCTTACCTGACTGTCTTCATCTCTTGCTTGCTTTCATTTATCCATTCAACAAATATTGACTCAATGCTTATCAGTTACTCAATGCAAACCATATCTGTTAGGTATGATTTCAGGTGCCAGAGATACAGAAATGCATGAATGAATAAAGGTCCCTGCCTTCATGGAGCTTCTATTCTAGTAAGGGGAGACCAGCAGTGAAGGAACAAAAATCATCAGAAAACTATGCTATGTCAGATGGTGAGAAGTGTGAAGAAGACGAAGCAGGGAAGCAGGACGGGGCCTGCTGGGGGCCGTGCTTATGGAACTGTAACTTCAAGCACGATGCTTGGAGGGTCTCCCTGAGATGATGACATTAGAGCAAACATGTAACAAGGAAGGCAGCAAGCCCTGGGGATATCTGGGAGAGTGTCCAGCTGGGAAAAGCAGATGCTCTTTGAAGATGAAATTTCCTCCCCCCCTCCCTCTCTCCCTTCCTCCTTTTTTCCTTCCTTTTTGTCTTCATTTGTTTCTTCATTCCAAAACAACATTTTTAGGACCATGCCAGGTGCCACGCACTGTGTTAAGCCTTGCAGGTCGAAAGAGGGTATCTTGCCTTTAAGTTGCTTGAAACCAGGGACAGAGATGAACAAGCTAAACCAACAGCCCCCGTAGAGGGTGGTACCGCTTTCTGCCAGAGAAAAGAGGAACTAGTTCATGGTTCATGGCCGGAAGCCCTCGGTGTCTGCTGAAGCCCAGGAACCTCTTCTCAGAATAACATTTTTAAACACACAAAGCTGTAAAGGAAGGAAGTCGATTATATTTTTTTAAGAATTAACAAAATACATAGAAAAAAATCAAATTGGTAATCATTTATGAGTGTCTATGTATCCATTCAATAATCAGGTTTATAGATTTATTAACTATTGAAATGTCAAAATATTGAATCACATAGATCATTGTAAGGTAACCTGCAGTAACTCTAAAGTGATGTGAACATTTCTGTGATTCCTATTGGTGATAAACTGCAGGTATCATAGATATCCCTGTGATTTGAGCCTACATTTGTAATCAAATGGAATGTTCATTTTCAGATCGAGGTTAGCGAACATAAAGATGCATTTTTTTCTTCAATGCACGTTTACAAAGCTCCTGAGTTTTGACCCTGGATTGAGAACCTCTTTGCTTAGAGGTACAGGTATGGAAACTTTCTAGAGGAGGGACTTCTTAGCTGTGCTCTGAGGAGTTAGCCAGGGACGAGGGATGGAGGGACCTCTGGGGAAAGGAAAAATACCAGGCAGCATGAAATGGTATGTCTCGCTGGGGGACCTACAGTGAAGTATGGCAAGAGCTCAGCGTTTGTGTAGGATTTGTGTGGGGTTTGTGTGGGGTGTGGTGGGAAACGAGGCAGGACAGGTAGGGGATTGGGTCAGATCATGGCTGGTCCTGGGTTGTTAGCTACAGAATCAATGCAGAAGGTGGTGGGGATCCCTAGAGGATTTCCGTAGAAGGACATGCTACAATCAGATTTTCGTGTCAGAAAGATCATTTCGCCAACTGTGAGGTGGATGGATTGGAGGGAGGCGCACACTGGAGGCAAGGAGACCAGTTAGGAAGCTGTTTTAGTGAGTGAGTCTAGGCCAGAAAGGGCTATGTGTTCCAGGCAGTTCTGTAGGGCGAGAGAGAAGAGGACTCAAGACATGCAAGACTTAGAAGCTGTAGAACTGGTCGCGGATGGAGGTGGGGGCTGTGGGGGGAGAGGAAGGGACCCCAGCAACAGTGCATCCCATTTGCAGGTCAGCAGCTGCAGGGGATGAGCTGCCATGGATGCAAGGCCCTTCTGTGTGCTCACCCCTCTGTGCTCTACAGAATCCCTGCCCCTTCCTGAGACTCCCTCTTCTCTCATGTCACCCCCATTTTGTGGCTGCGATCAGCTCCCTAACTTTGTGTCTTTGTCTCTGAGCTGCAGCCTGAACCGAAGAAGGCCTTGCCCAGCTCCATCTAAACATCTGCGATGCCCGGCCCGGGCAGGGGCTCCGGGCCCCTCTGGGTCCTGCTGTCAGGTGTAGAGGCTGAGCAGACTGTTCCCCGGGGAGCCGACGTGAGGCATCAGCCTGGCAGCTGGGTGCGTCAGGGAGCTGCCCGGCTCTGCTAGCCGGCAACAGTCACACTGGAAGTCAACAAGGGAAATGGAAAGGGAGAGACCCGGCTGCGCGGGGCGCACGCCCTGGGACGGCTGCCAGTGTGCACAGGGCTTTCCGGGTGAGGATTTCCCCTCATGGAATGGGAATAGCAGCTGAGAGATAGGGAACAGCCTGTGCTTTGCACAGGGTTTCCTTCCACAGCGTCCTATTTGTTTAAGCTTCAGAACAACCCTTGGTATGTGTGTGTGTACACACTCACACACACACGCACACACACACACATGCGCGCGCGCGCTTTCTCTGATATACGGAGGAAGAAAAGAAAGCCACAGAGCCTAAAGGACTTGTCTGAGGTCACCCAGCTAGACAGAAGCAGAAGGTGGGGTTTGCGAATGAGCACCCCCCCTCGGAACCCTTCTGGTTTGTCAAGTCAGAGGTAGTTGAGAAGGAAGGATTCGGGATGAAGGAGGTTCTATGGGGCCAGAGGGACGGTCGCTGCTTCCTAGGAGCTCTCCCTGCTGCTCTTGTCCCCCTTCTCCAGCCCAGCCTCCACGTCTTCCCTGCTGTCTGCCCCGGATGCAGAATGGGAGGGTGGCGCCTGGCGTGACTTGTCCCCTACACCGACTTGTTCCCTACGGTGTCTCCCCAGACTCCTCATCTAGCAGACCGCCTTGCCCTACACTCAAGCCACACGGTTTAGCTGTAACTGACTGGCACTGTGACTCTGTCCGGCTTTTGTCCTGTTTAACGTGCTGTGTCTTTTTTCTACTGAGCAGGGGATGGGGACGAAAGCGGGGTACCTCTTTCCATAATTGCATCCTTCAAAAGTGGTACCGTCTACCGGAGTTAGGTGCTACATGCAGTTTCCCCTGCCAACCAGGTGGGCCGCCCTGGCCCCAGCCCCACCAGGCTGGGCGGCCCCCGGTGTTAGCACCTGGCCATGCCTCCGAGGTGTTGGCCAGTGCCTGGCACACCCAGGGCCCCAGGATGTGCTTGTGGAAGCTCTAAGAGAAGGGTGGATGTGAGGCCACAGGCAGAAGTCAGTCCCTGTCCCCTCGCTGGGGCTCCCCCTTTAGGAGTACAGTGGGCTGTCAGCTGGGTGAGCAGCACAGCTGTGGGGAAGAGCAGGCAGGGGAGGATGGGTATGAGGAAAAAGAGGAGGGGATGTGGGACACAGGAGGAGGAGGGGAGGAGGTAGGGGAAGGGTGCATGGTGGGGGGTTAGTGCCTCCAGTATCAATTCCAGCGCCTCTTTCAGCTGCTGGAGACGCCTAGCCTGCCCACTACCGAGCCAGGAGGGCACTTCCTCTGAGGAGCCTGGAGCCCTTGTAATCACCACACCCACATCTGGGGAAGCCTGGGTGGGGAGGCTGGGCTGCCTGTCTCTCCCCCAGCCAGCCCCTGGGAAGGCCGGCCTGCCTGGGCCTGGTCTCGCTGCCCTGGGTCTGGATCATGTTTCTCAAGCGCTAGCGGGGTGGGGGTCCAGGTGTGCAGCCTGTCCGGGAAGCCACAGAACTGTGCGTCAGAGAAGCGGCCTCCAGTGTCTGCTCCAAGACCCCTGCGCTGCCGGGGACAGGGACACAGGGCTGGGGGCGAAGGAAACAGTTCCCAGCTCTCAAAAGCACAGTTGGAAGAGAGGTTTTGTGTAGACTGAGAGGTAAAAGAACCCTGACCTACCAGAAGCAGGGCGTTCCTTGTGGAGAACGTGCTCTGTGCCAGACCCTATGTGAAGTGCTGGCCATACGGAAGTGGCCGTGTTTTTCTGTGTATCCTTGTAAGACACACAGGTACACCACAACCCCTACTTTTCTAACCCAACATGAAGGTATCACTACATGGGTTACTCCCGTGTATAAGACGACCCCCAGTTTTTGGTCTAACCATTTTAGACAGAAGTATCGTCCTATACATGAAAAAATACGGTATTTTCAACAGCCCTATGTATTGCATGCCCACTGCGTGCCGGGGGCTTCCCTCGCCCCTCTTACTTATTATAATAATACCCACTGCCACCCCGTTGAGCCTAATTATTGTCACCCGATTATGGAGGAGGCACAGGCAGTCATGGAACACAGAGCTCTCACTATTCGAAGCTGCAGAAAGCGAGGCTCCGGGGGAAAGCGACGTGTCACCGTGACGAGCTTTGGCACACGGGAAGAGTTAGAGGCAGAGCTGGGCCTCCCTCGCTGCTCTGTAGCCTTTTCGTCCTCCACACCCACAGCCTCCAAGGTCCTCGGGCCTTCGCTTTCGGAAGGCCGAGGAGCGTGAGGCTCCACAACTCTTGTGGAGGGGAAATGCCCGTTCACAAGATGCCCCGTCCATCCCCAGCTGCAGGGCCACCTTCTTGCTTGTTTCCAACGCCAGGTCACAACTGGCCTCCCAGGAGGCTGGCAGTGTCCTGGGCTAGAGTGTCTTTCAGGATGGTCATGACTGTGCACCCACGTGCTGATAGAGATGACAGGAAGGGAACAAGCAGGGGGAGGAAGGAAGGGCTGGCAGGAGTCAGGGTGGCGGGTGGGGCTGGTGGCCAGTGTTCCCCTGGAGGGAGGAGTGGGCTGGCTCAGGGGACCGGCTTCCTTGTAAACAGCGCAGCGTGCTCTAAAAATACCCCTGCCCTAGACAGAGGACAGTGAGCTCCTCCGGTCTCCTCCAGAGCCTTCCCAGGGGGCCTCGGCCCCTTTTGTGAAAGGTCAAGGGGTTGGGAAGAAAGTTGACTTGTGAGGAGTAGGATTTCCTGCGCAGGGAAAATATAACAATATTTATTTCCTCTGCGACACAGAAGGACATACTGTGGGTATTAGCAACAGTAACAACAACAACAACCATAAAAGGCAAAAAGCAGCTTTTCTGGATCCCTGTCCATCTTTAGTAATCTGCGGCCTGGGGCCAACTCAGGTTCAAGTCCTGGACCTGCATTCACAGCCTGGGATCAGGGACTGGGAGAAGGCCCCCCAGGTGGGAATCTCCAGCCGTTCCCCTTTACTAGGCATGTGGCTTATGATGCAACTGTTCATTCAATGCCTCGGTTTCCACAATTATGCAAGGGAATAATAATAGTGTTTACTTCACTCGAGTGGGGAGAGGATTAAATGAGATGCTATATAAATGGCTCTTTGCACAATGCCTGATGTGTGGTAAACACTCAAAAAATGCCTACGTGGTGATAGGATACAACTATTTCCTGAATTTAACCTTAAGACTTGGTTTAAAGGGAAATTTAACAGGTAGGTGAAGAGAGTGGTGTGTATAAGAAAAGGCAGAAAGAGTCTGAATCAGAAAACTCCAATCTATTACATGACAGATGGAGAAACTGAGACCCAGGAGGAGAAAGGATCTGCCCCAGGCCAGACCCTGTATAAGCATCAACAGTGTGATGAGAACACTAAAAATCCTGGGTTGCCCTAAATCTGCCTAAGGGGGGGGGGGGGGTTAAGAGAGTGAGGTCTCTCATTGATATATTAATAGCTCTTTAAAGTTTGGAAAACCCATTGCAAAGGACAGACAGCAGCAGCTCACTGCCGGGGGGCTGAGCTCAGTGATGGGGACCACTTGATGGACAGAGGTAAGGACATAGCCAGACAGGACTCATCCTCAGGGGTGATGGTTGAGTTGTACATCTACCATATTTATTTACCATGTCCTTGAACCCAGGGACCGTGGGGAAGAAGCACGGGTGGGAAGAGCTTTGGTTGGCCTATGGAATCTTCAAACCCTGTGCTATCTATTTTGATAGACACTAGCCAAATGTGGCTACGGGGCACTTGACACGTGGCCAGTCTGGATGTCAAAGACTTAATTTAAAAAGAAAAGGCTATAAAAAGTATCTCCATCAGTATTGATTGATTCTATGGTGAAATGATATTTTTAGATTCATTTGGTTAATTAGTACATATTATTAAAATTAATTTGACCTGTTCCTTTATACTGTTTTTCCTGGGCTTCTTAAAAATTTAGAAACACACTGTGGCTGGCAGTAGCTCTCCGTTGGGCAGTGCTGTTTTAACCCCCGTTTTTGTGCAATAATGGAGCAGGCTGTCTCACTAGGTAATATTAGCCTCTCATCACTGGAGATGTTAAAAAAAAAAAGCTATTGTTAATGGAACTCTTACAGCTAGATGGATGAACTCTGTAATCCTTCCAGTTTTGATTCAACTGTGATTCCCAGATAGTGCTCTGAGCAATACTTGTTCCTTAGACTATGAAGAGATGTCACAGGCAAAAAAAGATTGCTGATCAATTTAACATGGGAAATTCATGGTTGAAAAAGTTAAGTTCCTTTACTCCAAGACTTCTCAGAACCTTCAAGACACAAAAGAGCCCTGTGGATATTTATGACAAGGACCCTGTATGACGCATTCCCCGTATTAATTGGTCACAGAGCCTTCCTTTCACAGAGCATGATCAGGAAGTTATTTATGATTGAGTTCATTCCTTGAAAATTGCTACCATCAGGTTCTCAAAAGAACATGGATTCTGTTGTCAGACAGCACTGAGTTCAAATTCTGGCTCACAGCCTCGGAGAGTATGGCCATGCCACTTCACATTCAACAACTGTAAAGTGAGAGGAAGACTAGCCACCTCTCCATAAAGCTCTGAGAGTTTCATTTGACAAGCCCATAGACATGCAGTGTAGTGGCTGGTGCATAGTAGATATTCAAGAAATGGCTCTAATTACTAAAGCCCAGAGAGGGAAGGTGGCTTCACCAAGCTCACACAAGAAACAAGCGACCCCGGGGATGCCAGGAGAGCTCAGCGGTTGAGTGCTTGCCTCACAGTCCCGAGCTCTGGGGTTCTATGCCTGGCCCTGGCCCATGCCAACCCATGTGCTGAACTGCAGTGTATCTGGGATGGCCTGGTGGTGGAGGTGCTTGCCTCCCATGTGTGAGGGCCCCGGTTCAGTTCCCACCTCCTGTGGCCCCACATCCACCTGTGTGGAATGAAATGTCACAACTAATAATGTACAACTACGGAGACTGCTCTGGGCCCTCTCCCATCCCCCTCCCATTCTTTCAAACAATAAAATAAATCTGAAAAAAAAAAAAAAAAGGAATGAGTCACTGCGAGGCCTGAATCTCCCTGTCTCGGCCCTTGCGGTTCACCTTACTTCTCTTTACTAAGCAACAGCAAATTTTAAAAAATCAGTTCACAGAAGGAGCTAGGAAGCTTCCTCAAGTCTGGTGTGACTTTAGGTCAAGTCAGTTTTAAGCTAAAGACACTGCTTCCTTCCCTCCCTCCCTGCCAGTCCTTCTGTGAGTCCTGGCCAAAGGAAGCCGCAGCCTGGCCTGGCGGCCCCCCTCTGCTCCCCTCATCTGCTGGTTCCTGTCCCTGCAGTCCTGGGAGCCCCCGGCAGACAGACGGGTTGCCCTTATCAGCCGGCTCCAGGCCAGAGGAGGAATCCTCTGGGCACACAGGACTCTCTGGAGGGAGGGAGACCTTGTAAATAAACACAGCCCACAACAGAGGCAGGGGGTGGGGGGGGGGAGGATGCAGGGAGAGGAGGGGGAAGGATCCTTGACATTTTGGTGACTGGGCCGGGATTAAAGGCCACCAGGCATGGCCCCTATTGGCCATTTCTGAAAGGCTTCGCCAATCCACCCAGCTTCCCTGGATGACAAGGTGGCCTTTAAATAGCCCTGATAGCCGGGGCATTCCCAGTGTGCTGCTGGCTTGATCCAGGCCTAATCCCTTGCCCAGGACTAACCTTTCACAGTTTACAGAGCACTTTATCTCCCGGCTCACTGGAGTCTCACAGAACTCTCCTAAGAGAAGGGAGGCATCGCACCACCCCCAGTTTCCAAATGAGGAAACTGAGGCTGACTGTAACTGACTCACTCCTGGCTAGACAGCTGGCAGAGGTCGAGTCTGGATTGAAATCTTTGTATATTCTGATGCCAAATCCAGAGGTCTGCCCACCACAGCACAGGGTGCTCAACCATGGGTCTTCTTCTGTGCCCAGCATTGAGCTCGGTGCCCTCCTGGATGAGCCCGGTCCTCCCCAGGGAGGAGTGAAGGAGGTCGGATGAATGAATCTCAACATCACTGTGCTTAGTGAATGAAGCCAGTCCAGGAAAGATCCACAGCTCATTCCATTTATATAGAAATCTAGAAAATGCAAGCTGATCCACTGCGACAGAAAGCAGATGGTGGTGGTTTGGAGAAGGGAGGACAGAGGAAAGAGTGCAAAGGGGCAGGAGGAAACTTCCACCGTGATGGGTATGTTCGCTGTCTCCGTGGCGGTTGCAGTTTCCCAGGCCTGCACTTACCAAATCGTGCGCTTCAAATACGCGCAGCTTATCGGATGTCACTTACACATAACCTTCATAAAGCCATTTAAAAAGAGGATGATAAGAGGAGAAAAGGAGTGGAGATTGGCAGACATACTATGAAAGAACCCTGTGAGAAGCCTTAAAACGGTCACACAAAAGTCTACGGACACGTAGGCAAGAACAGTGTCTTCCCCAAATTGGAGTTCAGGAGAGTCCTTCGAACAGGTGTCCGGGGTGGCTCAAGGTACGGCTAGGGAGATGTTAGGCTAAGAACGGTTAAGTGGAAGATTCAGGTAGGGTTTGTTTGAAGACTAGAAGAGTGATGTATGCTCCTCTCCCACCTACACACACTGTCTTCCCAATTCTTGGGAGTCCTGAGGTTAATAACTGTAGTTTTCTCTCTTCTTCAGAAACTCAGACACATACCCTACTTGGCAGGCAGCTGGTTTTGCTAATAAGAGCCCTGCCCTTCTGCCTCCCCCACTGTGCAGCTCATCTTTCTCAGATTTCCTCTCTGGACTGAAATGCCAAATGCTTTCGGGCTGAGCCACTGAGCACTCAGCTCCAGGAGCCCCGGGCACCCTCATTTCAGCCGCTTCCACATCCCTCAGAAGAGAAGATTTGGGGGGAATTCGTGAGGGAGTCCAATAGGATCCTAGGTCCCAAATGAAAATACTTGATGTCTTTCCCATACCCTTGGGCTTAGTAGTGGACAGGTGACCATTGGAGAATTTTGAATAATGAATGTATTGTATTGTGATCAAATAGTAGAAAATTCAAGAATTGTTACAATGCTTCTTATTGGTTAATTTGCTCTAAAAACAATTATGATCAATGCTCTTACAGTTGGTAAAACATTAAATTGGGTTTGGATGATCCCATTATTCATGCCTTTACATAAGGGACTATTCCAATGGCATGAAACCCACGTATGAAATTGTGGGTTAGCTCTTGCTTTTCGATTTCCTTGGCATGTTTGTTGATTTTAAATTTCCCCCTTTCAAAAGTTTTCTTATTAGTTAAATAAACCAGTCAGCTACATTCCCTGCATCTAATTCAGTGCTCAGATGTAAGCTTAGTTCTGGAGTCGGCTTTCCAACCTTGGCTTAAGGGACATTAGTCACTGGGAGCAAAATGTGGCATTTGAACAGCTGTTTTGGGCCTTCAGAGTCCAGGGCCTATAGGTTTGGAGAGCGTGGGGGGAGGGAATCACTATTTATTTACTGAATACCTACTCTACCCCAGGTGCCAGGCCTTTACAAAGAGTATCTCTTTTAATTCTCTGAACAGCCTGCTAATTCTTTTTTGGTTTCAGATCTGTCTTCTCTAGGCACGGCAAGGTTAAGAACTTGTCAACGAATCATATAACTCATGAATAGTAGAGCTGAGACCTGAACCCAAACAATCTGATTCTAAAGCTCATTACTCTTGAACACTGTCCTAGATATACCGTATTTTTCGCTCCATAAGACGCACTTCCCCCCCCCCCCCAAAAGTGGGAAAGTGTGTGCGTCTTATGGAGTGAATACTGCAAAGAAGAGTGCACGTTGGGGACCTTAATGATGCCGCAGGGAAGCCTGCAGCCAGATCAGAAAGCAGGGACTGCATGGAAGGAGAGCAGGTCCAGGCAGGTCAGGTGCGTCTTTATGGAGCGAAAAATACGGTACCTCATTTAACCCTCCTAACCCCAAGACATACTCGTGGGTACTATCATTATCAGGTCTGTTTTTTGTTTCTTTGTTTGTTTGTTTTTAAAGATTTATTTTATTGTTTTTGAGAGAGAGAGAGACAGGAACTGAACTGGGGACCTCCTGCATGGGAGGTGAGAGAATCTTCGCTGCCATCCTGGTGGTTACCAGTTGGGCCACAGTTCAGCATATGGATTTGCATGGGCCAGAGCCAGGAATCCAACCCTGGACCTTGCGATTGTGCGAAATCGCTCAACCAATTAGCTATCCTGGCACCCCATTATCAGATTTGTGTTGCAGATGAGAAACTAGAAGATCAGAAAAGTAATTTTCTCAACGTAAGGTAAATACAGATCCTGGATTTCAACTCTGTGATCCTGGACGAGTTACTTTTCCCATCCTTCATCTACCCATTCTTCTAGTAACTCAAGAAATAGTGGCAAGTGCTTTTTCTGTCTCAGGGACTGTCGTGTCTCTAAAGATGAAAAGCTATATAAAATATGGCTCCTGCTCTTTAAGAACTCATAATCCAGTGAGCAAGAAAAACAGAAACAATAAGAAACATGACTGCAGTAGGAGAGGTGCTGTAAGAGGTATCTAAAAGAGCTAAGGAAATATAGAGCAGGGGTCCCCAACCCCTGCTTGTTAGGAACAGGGCTTCACCACAGGGGGTGAGTGGCAGGCGAATGATGCTTCATCTGTATTTACAGCAGCTCCCTTTTGCTCACATTACTGCCCGAGCCCCGTCTCCTGTCAGATCAGTGGCAGAATTAGATTAGTTGTATCATTAGTTCATTATATATCACAATGTAAGAACAATAGAAATAAAGTGCACAATAAATGTACCGTAATGCACTTGAATCATAATCTCCCCCTTCCCACCCCCTCTCCTGCTAGATCTGTGGAAAAATTCTCTTTCAGGAAACTTGTCCCCGGTGCCAAAAAGCCTGCGGGCCGCTGAAGAGGAAAAAACATCAAATTGCTTGGTGAAATAAAGCAAAGAAGGCTGTTGAGAGAAGGGAGCATTGCACAAATAACGACAGGCTCCACAGGTAGAGAAAGGGAGTGAGTACTCCAGGCACAGAGAGCATCAAAGGCAAAAAGGAAGTAGTACACTAACAGCTCAATTGATAATTGCGTGCCTACCACCTGTTTTAAGTACCCTCTCGGTAATTCCTACAACCACAGGATGAAATAGGGACTATGTTATTCGGAAGAGGAAACAGGCACATAGAAGTCTTGTCTATGTGCCCATGACCACACAGCTAGTAAGGAACCGAGTTGGAATTCAATCCCAGGCAGCCTGGCTTCAGCACCCACACTTTGAGCCACTCTGCTCTGAGTGTTTGGGGGCCCTGCCAGTTCTTCATGGGTGTGGCAAATGCTGAGATGGCCCCACAGCAGGACTTAGATCTGAAGGGTCTTTGTTTCTTCCCAAGGCCTTTGATGTTCTTGATCTAAGGACCCAGGACCTCTTGGGATTCATAAAAGTAATGATGCCATGGTGTGTGTGTGTGTGTGTGTGTGTGTACATCCACCTTTCTCTATGATGAGGTCAGATAAAGAAATGGCACTTCAAGTTGATCTGCTTTTGACAGGAACTGTGTCTCCTCGCTGCAGGACTCCTGGATGTCTAACGTGCAGCAGGATGCTCTTGGCTTCAGTGTCAGTATTTGAGCCCAGGAGGTGAGAGCTCTAGTGCAACTTCTCCACCATCCCCCAGTACCCGGCCAGCACAGTGCCTGGTGCATAGTTGTGACACAAATAATGCCTATTGAACCAATTACTATTTGTTGGATGAACTCTTGAGTCTTTGGTTAATAATTTATGTAGAGAGTAAATAAATGAAGTATGGGTTAACAAATCTAGTCTGGTGAGCAGAATATTTCACACGGTGCAATCAATGGGGTAGGAGGCACTAACAGAAGGGTCTTTGAAAATGAAAAATAAGGTAGGGATTATTGACCTAGATCAGTGGTTTACATGTGAACTTTAAAAGGGCTTGTCCTCTGGGGGGTGGGTTCAGTGGCTCTGAGACGGTGCTTGCATTCTCAGGGGATGCTGAGGTCCCGTCCTGCTCTACGTTTTTCTCTTTTTCCGTTTCATTCAGCTTGTGCTTGCACACTTTGAGGAATGGGAGCTTACTACCTCACAAGGCAGGCTGCCCAATCCACTGTAACACTAGCAATAATACGAATGGCCATATTTTGAGCACTTCCTCATGTGCCAGGCACTATACTGCTAGTGATTCCAAAGGCTGGGCCTTCTTTATCCCCATTTTATAATGAAAACAAAAAACAAAACAAAAAAACTCAGAGGTTTAGTGGTTTACTCAGAGGTGGTGAGGGGCAGGGCCAGGATTCAAGCCACCCCAGCTGGTCTGCCCCGTGCTTCCCGGGGTGGGAGCTGGTCCCGGGCAGCGGGGGCGGGGCGGGCGTGACTCCTGGGGAGGAGGAGGAAGCGAGCCCGACCCGCCACTCGCTGGCCCTACCCAGGCTCGGGACTCCGCTCCGCCCAGCCCTGCAGGACCTCCCCATAGAAGGTAAACCGGGGCAGGATCCCCCGAGGACTGGCGGGGCCTGGCGTGCTGCTGGTTTCAGTTTCTGAAGAAGTCAGGCCCTGAGCAAACACAGGCTGGGAGGAGGGTTCTGGAAGCCTTCCCAACAGATAGCAGGTTAACTCCCCGCTGCCTGGGAGCCACCCACGTGGGAACGGGCGGGCACCAGCGCGCGCCTCTGGGGGAGCCCCACAGTCTCTGCAGGTGAGCCGGCAGGCACCCCTGGTTCCCAGAGCCATCTGAACCCCAAGAAGGCACACATTGGCCCATTCAGACGCCTCGGGAAGCTCAAGGTTCAGTTCAAGTCAGGCTCTGTAGGCTGGGCGAAAAGGCTGAAGGGGCGCCCCAGCCTTACCCTCCAAATATGGACCAACCTTCCTGCTGCAGCGTGCCTCTCCCTCCCTCACTGGGGCGTTCCATCGTGTTAGCAAACCTCTCAGAATGTTTGTTTTCGTTCTGAGAAAGAGGCTGAGGGACTTGCCAAGACCAACACGAACTCCAAACACAGGGCATTCTCTGCCTATCGGACATTTTTCTGGACAGACAGACTTGCCACTGCCTAGCTGGGTGACCTTTGTGTACATTTCTTAGTCTCGTGAAGCCCCATGATCTTCTATTAAATGGGGGTAATGATACTTATCTTTAAGATATGTTCTGAGTAGATTAGATAAATACAGATTATACATATTAAGCACTTAGTGCCTTCAATCAATGGTAATTAGCATTATTATCAATTATATTGTTATTACGAATGACTAATAATGACACAGGATAATTACTAATGCTACTGTGAGCATAAGTATAAAAAATAGGTTCAATTAGAAGTTTTTACTGAGGGAAATAGTTTTATGAGGGGTAGATAAGGAAGAATAACACTGGGTCAGGAAGTTATACGCTTGATCTCACTTAATATTCAAACAGCTTCCTAAGACAGGCTAGGAGCCCCATTTTACAGATGAGGAAGGTGAGTCTCCTGGACATTACGGAGCTTGCCCACGTCCCATACTAACCTAGTGCCTGGTGTCCTGGCCTCCTTCACGCTGCCCCTTAGGCCTCAGCAAAGGCGCCTCCACTTGCAGGGAATACGTTCCCTTCCGTGACTCTCATCAACTTGGAGGAAAACAAGTCAGCTCTGAAAACCGGATAAAGGTTACCTCCGCCAGGCAGCTTTCCTAATTCTCTCCCCATCCCTTAGTAAAACTAAGCCCCCCTTTTGTTCTCCTGGTGCCTGTAGCAGGCAACTGACTGCCCACCCTTGTGTGTGTGTCCCTACTCTAGGGAGTCTGTTCCTCTGAGCAAGGCACCATTCCTTTTTCTCACTTTGGGAGCGTCAGGGTGGTGGTGTGGTTCAGTACACAGGTTTAGGAGCCCAGCTACTCACATCTTGGCTTTAGGACTTGTTGGCTGTGAGGTTTGAATAAGTGACTTAACCTCTGCCTCACTTCCCTTACCCATAAAATAGAGATCAACAGTAAGATCAGCCTCATGGGGTTGATGTAAGGATTGAACGAGCTAATATATGTAAAAGAGTGTGTACCTCCAAGGGATGGGTGTCCATTGAATGAAGGTCCTGCATTTGGCTTTTCACAGAACGTGAAACAAAAAGAATGTTATGGAGTTAAGATGGGATAGGCATCAGTAGATATAAGGTCTCAGACTGGATCTGTCTCTGTCATAATGTATGGACTTCGACCTGGCTCTTTTCTCACTCTGAATTTATTCTGCACAATGAGAAGTTTGGCTCCCACAGCCAGATGATCTTTGAAGGGTAATATCCACTAATATTAGTGACCAGTTCTTTGCCTTTAGGGACTTTTACTTGAGTAATGCTTCTAGTTAGAAGTCATAGTCAAAAATAAATGACTGGTTTGCCATTGGAATCACAAAGCTTGACCACTGGTAGGTAACTATATTAACCCTGATTGTTGCCAGCTTTTACTGAGCATGCTCTAGTGTCTGGCATTGAGCCAAGTGCCATTATTATTTTTATTTTTCCCAAGAATTCTGTAAAGATGGTATTACTATAATCCTCATTTTACAGATGAGAAAAACAGAAGTTCAGGTAGTAAGTGGTTGGACATGAGTAGGATCTTTATTTGTCCAGCTCCGTTTCCTACTGCCTGTAAGAATCCTCTCAGGGAAGCTGGGATGGCTCAGCAAATTAAGTGCTTGCTTTGCAGCCCCAGGGACCAAGGATCTGATCCTGGTCCTGGCCCATGTGAACCCATGAGCTGAACTGGGGCGTGCTTCCCATGTGGGAGGCCCTTTCCGCCTTGTGTGGCCCCCACCCACCTGTATGGAACATACAACTATGGAGACTGCTCTGGGCCCTCCCCCTTGTCTCTCTCTCTGTTTCTGTCAAAAACAAAAACAAAAAACAATAAAAAAAAAATCCTCTCAAGGGCATATTTATTCAATAGCTCTGGGACAAGGAGCCTGTTATCTTTCAAACTGTCCTGAATAGCTGACAAGGGTAAAGCTGACATTTTTACATTAGCTCATGACTTTGGACTTGGACTCTAAGCAGACATAATTTGGATGGAGGGTTGAGAGAAGGGAGATTGTAAATTCCCCTAAGGGAAGTCTTCAGGAGCAGTTTACAATAGCGTTGTCAGAAGACAGAGCCTCTGCTGTCATCTCTCTGGGCCTGGCTCCATTCCCTCATCTTCAGAGTCCGGCCTGGGGTCAGAGCCGAGGGGCTAAGATCTTCCCATACAGCCTATTTTGGGATTGGGCCAAACTCAAAGCATTGGAAATTTGTGTTTCTCATCACCAGTTCAATTGAGATACATTTCCCTGGGGATGGTGTCCAGGGTGCAGTGGTTCAGGGAATACCTTAACAAAATGTTTGGGACAAATCAGGTCCTCAAAACTGAAGGGAGAAGTTGGCTCCAGCCTGAGTGACTTTACATGACTTTATCCACTTTGCTTTCTTTTCAAAAACAAATACCCTCCTTCGATAGTTTCAAGAGACTCATCATTCTCAACCAGCTGGAATCCAAACTCTTTGGGGGTGGCACTCAAGGCCCTTCACTATCTAGTTCCAACTCACCCCTTTAGCCTCTTCTCCCACCATCTCCCCGGTCCCATTCCCAGCAGAGAATTCCACATAGTTCCCTAAACACTCTAAGCTGTTTTCTCTGCCCATGACATGCCAACACAGATTGCATCTCGACTGTAATTCTGTTTTAAAATGTCTTGAATTTCTTCTTCCACTCCCAAGACTCTTCCAAATAGTCCCTGTGAAGAGGTCTTTACTGCCTCTGGATTTATAACTGATCACACAAATAGGTCAAGGAACATCAAACGGAAACATTGAGAGTTAGGGCATTGGGTCCCCAAAGCATTGTGGAAAAAAAATGAAACTCATACAGTTGACTATCAGTGGGGTTTGGAAAATCTGCTGTTACTCCAGAGCTAATTTAAGGATGATACAGGTAGGTACTCCTTAGTGTGAACCATTTGTCCACTGGTTGACATGCTGGAGTCCAACAACGGGACGGAAAGGTACAGTCAGGGCAACCTCCACAACTTGTTCAGGAAGCTAGCCAGGGTGCAGAAGCCATCTCTGGGGGCGTTATAACATTCCATTTCATCTCAGCTTTCAATGTGTGGAATAAGATTCAGAGCCCGCTTTTTCACAATAACAAAAGGTTAACATAGAAGTAAGGTGACCATATGATCTTGTTTGCCCAGGAACTTTGGGTTTTCACCCAATGTCCTAACATAAGTATTAGTAGTTACCCTTCTATTAGCAAGTTTTCCAGTGTGGAAGATAAATTTTATGTCACTCTAGCACTAGATAACAAAACAAAAGCTTGTCTAGGTGGTTGCATTTCTAAGGCTTTGCCATCTGTTGGAGGCCAGTTCACTCTCCCAGATCCAGCCTTTGTCCCCTCCTCTGTGGTAGAAGTAATAGCTCTGTCTACAAACTCTTATGGCATGGGGTACTTACTTTCATTCACTTTTTCTCCCACTAGACATTGGACCTCCTCCCCAAGGACCACACTGTATTATCCGTATGTCCATACAAGTCCTGGACATAGCAAGTTCTTCGCAAGAGGTGGTGGAGTGAATTATTTTGGAAAAAAATATTCCCCAAGAGGTTTTTGTTTTGCTGTTACAGGAAGAAAGAAAGAAAAAGAGAAGGGAAGGAAGGAGGGAGGGAGGGAAAGAAAGAAAGAGAGAGAGAGAGAGAGAGAGAGAGAGAAAGAGAGAAGGAAAGAAAGAAAGAAAAAGAAAAAGAAGGAAGGAAGAGCTTTGTAACAACTTGTTAAACCTTTATATTTGAACACTGAGAAGTAAATATGAAATACAAAAAGTCTTCAAAAGGAAAGTCAAGAAATGTTTAGAAAAATGACAAGGAGTGCACAAACATAACTTTTTTATTGTTGTTTAGTGTTAAAGCTGTTATCAACCCTCTTTGATATTCCTTTGAATTTGTAATTTGAATAGTGATTGTATTTGCGTTAAAAAGAATCAGACTTCTTTTCTTTCTACTCTTGTACACTCTTTTTTTTGAAAAATATGTATTATTTTTTCTTAAACAAGTATTTGTTTTCCTTAGTAAGTGTGCTTTACATATTAACTAAAAAAGGTTTTATTAGAAAAGATACAAATGCCAAAGCAAAAATCATTTTTTTGAGACATGATTTAGATACATTCTTTTATACTCCAAAGTGCAGGTTGTTTGTTTGTTTGTTTGTTTGTTTTTGTTTGTTCTTTTTTTTGGGGGGGGGGGGTGCCTGAAATTGAAGAAACTAACAAGAGGCCCAACAAATTTAAATGATTCAACAGAAAGAAGCCTTAGAGCCTATAAATGGCAGAGCTGATATTTGGATTCACAACAACTCTTTCTATTTTGAACTGACAAAGGACAGTTGAGCAGGGGACACTCTTCTCTTGTCAAACCTGGAATTAGAATGTGAGCTCCATGCTTCACGTAGGGATAGGTGGGTGAAGTTCAACTATGCAGCCCTACATTCAGAGTCAAGGAGGAAAATTGTGCATAGATTAGGATTTGCATTGTGGGCTTTGGATTCAGGCAAGTTGGAATTCAGTCTTATTTCCTGCTTACTTGCTTAGTGACCTGGGTCAGGTTAGTTAACCTGTCTGAGGCTTACCAACTTTCTCTAGCTTCCAAATGGGGATAACATAGAACTGCCTTGTAGAATTTGGTGAGGTTTAAATGAAATAGCATGTGTAAAGCACTTACCAGTTTCCAGAAGTTGTAAACATTTAATAAACTCTAGGCATCCTTATAATTATATTAATATATTAATATTGTGTGTCATATATTGTAATATACCTTTAGAGTTCCATGTTAGAATTGTTATAATAAGCATTTCTACTCTACTCCAAAGCTTGCACTGAATTTCAGATGGCAACTATGCAGACAGTTCTGCCCTGGATGCCAGCCCCACAGGCAGCTTGACCTAAGAAATCTGTTTCTGAGGAAGTGGTGATTAAAATCGGAAGCATATACAGAGGAGGCCGTGTGACTGGTTACCCTGTCATCAGACATTTTCCAATGTTCCTAAATCTCTTCATATCGTGTCTTTCTTTGTTTATTTTTTGGTCTTGGCCTTTGCAAAACTTCCTGGTGGGTAGGTTTAGTCATCCTTCCTACCAGTTTGCGAGCGTCCATTAAAGAGCTGGAGATTGTTTAAAATAGTCCTGATGTGCCAGAAAAAGGGAAAAAGAAGAAAGATGGCTCCTTATGTTCATTAACTTGAAATATTGGTCATTAGGTCTCCATTTTTTAATCTTTCATGGTAATTTTCTCTTCTTTCTCCTCCCCCTTCCTTTGCCTCCCCCCTCCATGGACCTCTATTTACCATTGAAAATAAAAGCAACCTTGATACCCTGGCATCTACCAAAGAAATCTATTCATTCATGTATTCACCAACTCATTTGATCGTATTATTTTATTAAATACCTACTTCATCAGGTACACTGCTAGGCATAAACATGCAGGTTACACAGACTGAATACCAACAAACCTGGGTTCAAACGTAAGCTTCTTGAGTTCCTATAGATTTGATCTTGGACAGATTAGCAACTTACCCCTCTGAACAACTCTTTCTCTCAAGCTCTCTATCTCAGTCATGGCATCACCATCATCTTTCTGTCCCAGTTCAGAACCTGGGAATGATTTTATTCTCCTCATTAAGCTCCCCTCTAATGTCTGGTCAGGGCCCCAGGGATGCATGATGTAATTCCCAAATATTTCTTGAATGTATCTTTGCCATCACCTTCAACCCATTCAACAGCTATTCATTGAAAGCCCGCTCTGTCCCAGGCTCTCTGCTGGGCACGAAGGTACCTGTCCCCAAGGAGCTACCTGACTGGCTATGTACACTCATACACTTTCCCCTACAGTGAATGTGTGTAATGATAATGAAAGCCCACTTTTACTGCACACTTCATCATTGTTAGACACTGTTCTAAATGCTTCATAGGCATTAAATTATTTAATCATGACCATGACCCTAAGAGATAGGTTTTATTTATTTATGTATGTATAGCTTATCAGCCAGGAAACTGAGACAACGGTGAATAAGCAGCTAGTCCGAGGTCACACAGCTAGTTAGCAGTGGAGGCAGCATGCAATGACTTTAAAACCCTCCTTCAAAGCCATTGCTCTAAGCATCACTGATCTCTGCCTCTGCTTAAGAGCCTGAGAGAAAGGTTTCAGGGCCCCAGTGGCAAGCTCCTAACAAGACTGAAGGTCGGTCTTTGAGCTGCTGTCTTTATAGCTGAGCCTTCAATGTGAGTAGGCATTAGCCAGAGAAACCCTCTCATTCCCTGTGCCAAGGCCCATCAGGGCCCTAACCTTGACTGGTCTCACTCCCTGTTAATGTGTTCTTGCCACCTGTGCCACAGTGAGCTTTTATCAAATCTGATCACAGTATTACTTTTGTACTTATGTTTTAGAATGTCTTTTCACTATCTGTAGGAGAAAGCCTAAACTTGCTCTCAAGTTGGCTCCCTGGCCTCAGCCACAACACACCTGTGTGGTTCTCTGAGTGCAACATGCTCACGTCTGCCTCTGTTGACATCAGATCTCATGCCTTCAGCTCCTATGGACCCTCCACACTCAGCTCCTTTTGGGGATGCCTTCCTGGTCCCATAGGCAAAGTGAAGGACTGTCAAGAGTATGCCCATTATACCCCAAATACTCTTATTTTAGCTTCTCCCACTGAATTGGAGCAGTTGACTTTTGAGTTTGTCTCGCTCATTGCACAGTAAGTCCGAGGAGAGGTATTTCCCAGCTCCTAAGAGGGCCTGACACTTAGTGAAGAATGCATGAACCAGTAACTAAATGAGTGAATGAGTGCTGAGAACAAGGACAACTTTACATCTTTTTATCTGTTGTAGCTCATAGTATAATGCTGAGGACATGAACTTGCCTGTTAGATATTGATTCTCCTCTTACACATTGACAGGATATAATCAGAACTATGAAAGGGTCGGTGCCATCTATGAAGTCAGAAACATAGGAGAAAAGCACTGGACGAGTGTTCAAGAGATCTGGGGTTGTTGGCCCTATCACCAATTAGCTGTGTGGCCTTGGATAAGATGTTAACTTCTCTGAGCCTCCATTTCCTCAGCTTTGATGCTGCTGTGAAAAGTCTAGGAGGCCATGGGTGATGAAGAACTATGTAAAGTGCTGGACAGGCCAGTAAGTAAGTGTCAAATGACATGATTCCTCCAAGGATTAGTCTCAGTTGGGTTTACTAAGTGCTACTACAGGCCATGGGGCAGGCCTTTCCCACCCTTTCTCCTCTTCTTGGCCTGAGTCCAGGAAGATTTCCATCTGTACCTTGTCTGCAAGCCAGACTCTGAACGTAGAGTTTGGAAAAACAGGCAAATTATGTTCGGCCAGGTGTATCCTGTCTATATACTGAGCTGTAAGGCCAAGTTTGTTCTCAGTAAAGTGAGTACACACATGTGCATATGTGTGTGCATGTGTGTGTGCATGTATGTGTGTGAGTGTGTGATTTTATTAGCAGGGCAGAGTTCAGGATAATAAAGGTAACTGTGAGGGTAGTGGTGAGAGGTCTAAACTTGCCATCAGAGTATCAGGGCCTTAATTCTACCACTGTCACGTATGTGCTGGGCAACATAGTTTATACTGTACAGTTTTAACCTCTTGTAGGCTCCTTTCCTTACTCTAAAATGAGAGCAACACATTTGCCACAAATTCACTGTAAAGATTAAATACAATAAAAAATGTACAGCAACTAGCACAGTTCCCAGGGTGTGGTTATATGCTACATAGATGTTTGCTTGTTGATTTTTATTTTTATTAATAATAATGTCTAACATTTTCTGTGTTTTCTATGCATCAGATCTTGTGCTAACCATTTCACATGTATTATATCATTTAAGTTTCATTATAATTTAGAAAGATGGATATTATTATCCCACCTTAAAAACTAGGAAACTGAGGCTTTCGTAGGTTAAACAGCTACTCCAAGTTATAGTAGAGTAAGGGAGTCATGGCTTACATGTACCAGGACTGTCCGGAAAGTATCCAGCCATGTACCTGTTCTCGTTACATTGACAATGGTTGGATTTTTTCTGGATAGCCTGTGTATATTTCTGTATCCTAAACTGATGCATTTGAGACTTCCAATGCAACTATGTCTGCTCAAGTGAACATTTTCCCTCTTGTCTTACAAGGAAATTATACTAGTTACATTAAAAACAGAGAGAAAAAGCTAAAGACTGAAGTCATAGAAATATAAGCATAATTACATAAGCATCTGTGCATTCACACTAAGAAAAAGAATTCTATTGACAAAAATTGATTTCTTAAGGAGAGGAAGAAGAGAACTAGCACACTAATTGTGTCGTGGTTTAGAGTTAATGAACTAGTAGATGCTGTCTAAAAGTTGGGGAGAACTAAAGGTATAATATAAAGATATAATTAGAATGGAAGCTACCAGAACAGAAATATAAACCATCCCAAATAGAGAAACTATACATAAAAATAATAAATCAGTTTATATAGTGAATGACATAAATAAACAAATAAAAGCTAGCTAGCATATCTTCTGATTCCAGCCAAGACTGGTAAGAGGGACTGGATTTGCTCTCCCAGGTGAAAAAACAAAAAGACCAGACAAAATCTATGACACAATGATTTTCAGGACACTAGATATCTGGAAACGAAGGACAATGCTCCCCCAAAGACGGGAAACAAGTGAGGTGAGCCCTACAAGTGCTTATTTACCATCTTGAGAGAGTTTCCAGGTTGCACGAGGAAGAATCCAGACAGAACCTAGAAGACTCCCCAAGTTGAAGAGATGAAGCTGAGAGTTCAGAGAGACCAAAGTAGAAGGATTCACAGGGCAGAGTAACTGGAGAGGAAAGAGCCACACAGAGAGAATGGTTACACAGAAACATACACATGTCAAAACTTCTCAAAGTGTGCATTTTGAATATAATCATTTTAAATCATTCATTTAAAATCATTTAAATCGTCTTAAAGATATTCACTTTATTATATATAAATTACAACTCAGTAACATTACAAAAATATATTACTTTAAAAATGAAATGTGTAACTCTGAGAATATAGCATAAAATTAGATGATAGAAATGCCAAACATATCTCTTATATTGATAAGTATAAATGAGTTTTAAATCACCTACTAAAAGAAAAAGACTGTCAGTCTGGATCACAAAACAAAATCCAAAATAATTCAGCAGGTTAAAAATGGGGAAAGTGTGCAATAGGCAAATTCAAACAGAAGTAAAGCTGAGGTTGTCATTTTATATGAAGAGACATTGAATTCAAGTTAAAAAAACGTTAAACCTAACAAAGGACCATTTTTTATAATGATAATGTATGCAATTCACAACAAGACTAAGAATTTTGAAAATTCATGCACCAAATTACATAGCAGCAATATTCATAAAGCAGAAATTAAAAAAGACATAAGAAGATATTAATGAAAATATAATCATGAGATGAAAACCCTCAGTCCCTGATAGATTAAGTGGATGGATAAACAAATAAATAAATGTAACAAATATCTAAACTACAAGTATAAAGCAAATATAATTGGTAGGTTTCAAATTGTGTATCCTGAAAATGTTTTCTCAAATACCCATTTCACATTCATATATTAGGTAACCCAAATTCAAAAATTCAAAAATGCAGAAAAAATTATGGTGATATTATTTTTTTTTACAAAGTCACAAAACTAGAAATTTATAATAAAATAAAAAAATTTAGAGATTTATGTATATCAATTAAATAATTTAGACAGCATTTTTTATAACCATTAATAAAATATATTTTTTTAAACCATGGGATCCTGCAAAAGCGACTTCAGAAGAAAATATATACCTCAATACTTAATATCAATTAAAAAATACAGGAACCAATGGACCAAACATATTTCTAAAATTTTGAAAAAGAGTAGCCAAATAAATTGTTGAAAACAGAAAATATAAATTAATGTAGAAAAATAGGAAAAAATAACCTAGAAAACAGGAAAATCAGAATAAACGAATATATGGATGAATTCATTTTAAAAAGACTAGTTCTTTTTTAGAAATTAATACACTAGATACAGGGTTTCCTAATCATTGAAAAAGGTGAGAGGAAACGTATAGAAGGGACACTTAAAATTAGAAAGCAAGAAACACTACATTAAAATAAATATATGAAGCTGCTTTACAAAGACATTTTCTAAAAATCTGGATAAAATAGAAAATTTTTTAGGAAAATGCAATTTACCAAAATGGCACCTAAAAGATATAGAAAACTAAAAAATTCATTTGCATAGTAGAAATAGAGAAAGTAGTCAATGATGTACCCCACTCCCCAAATTTTAGGCCTAGTTTCAGTAGGAAATCCTACAAAACCTTTAAAAGCAAATAATGACAGTGCTATTTAAACTGTACCAGGTCATTGAATTAAATTACAAAGAAAAACCTTCAAGTTTTCTTTTTCTTTATTTTTTTTAAAGATTTATTTTTATTGTTTTTTGACAGACAGACAGACAGACAGACAGAGAGAAGGGGGAGGGCCCAGAGCAGTCTCCATAGTTGACAGCATTAGTTTTCCATATAGTTTCACTCTACAGG